>JAJOOR010001645.1:0-7500 GCA_036250505.1 Solanum acaule
ATGTTAATGTCATGTTTATGACTAACCCTTTGTATGCCTCTATGTTACACTATAAATAGAGGCAAGGGTTCATATTGTATACACTTGAAGACTTGGAATAATAAGAAAAGCTCTCATCTCTTGTTTTCCTATTTCTATTGCTATCATCTTTTATATTTCTTGTCTTGTTTTACTTTAGTTTTACAACAATATTCATATAATAGAATATTATGACTTTAACAATTAAAAAAAAGGCCTTAATTGTATCATCTAACACATTACATATGTAGAAATATCTATTCAAAATAAAGTACAAACAACTCCTTTTGTTAATCAATTGCATTTCAATCAAAATAGAATAGTCAAAGTTTCAACTTCTAAACATTTAGGGGTGGTTTGGTGTGATGATATGAGGATTTAGTCTCGGGATAACTTTTAAGTGGCCTTTAATCCGTTGTTTGCTTGCAAAGGTTGGGATAACTTATCCCAGGATTAACAATTAGTCCTCGGATAAGTTATCCCTCCATGGGGGTGAGGATAACTTTTCCTGGGATAAAGTAAGTAAAATAACAAAAATACCCCCCTTAAACTCTCTTTTATACACCACTTTTACATTCATGTATATTAACATAATTTCTAATAACATTTATAATAACATTCACAGCCTTTATTATTCGTTGTTCTTATGCTAATATATTTTTCTATAAAAAATTACATTTTATAAATACAATATTTATTTATGAATATATTATAAGTTGAATTTATTTGCCTAATTCTTATGTTTATGTATATTTTGGTTTCTCTTAAAATTTCACTCCACTACTAAATTACATATTTTTTAATTAAATAGTTTATTACTCACTTAAAAATTATAGTTTACATATCAATTAAAATGTAGATAACTTTACTAATATTTTTTTTTTTACTTTAATAAACTTAAAATGAAAGTTGTATTTTTAAGTTAAATAAGATGGAAGTTTTATTTTTAAACTAAATAAGATGAAAAATTTATTTTAAAACTAAATAAGATGAAAGTTTTGTTTTTAAGCTAAATAAGATGGAAATTTTATTTTTAAGCTAAATAAGATGGATGTTTTATTTTTAAGTTAAATAAGATGAAAGTTTTAATTTTAAAAACACACAACACAATCATGGAAATGCGCACACAAAAATATTTAAGCTAAATAAGATGGAATTTTTATTTTAAAAATGAATAACTAAAGTTTGCAAAGAAAATGTAAAAAAAAAAAAACTAAATAAGGTGGAGGGTACTTTTGTAAACAAACAACTTATTATTAGAAATTATGCAATGAATATAAGTTTGAATATGACAAATCAAACAAACAATAAAAACTAATCCCAACATAACTTATCCTAGTATAATTTATCTCAGCATAATTAATCTCAACATTGCATGTACTAATACTAAGTTGCATATTTGTTAGTATTTTAATAATATATATATATATGTTATTTATGTAACTATATACTTCGGTATGATATTTGATCTTTCTAAATACCAAATACCGTATCAAATACCAAAAAAATTTAAAATGTATACCATATACCATACCAAATACCATAATAACAAAATCATGGTATTAAAATTCATGATTATATATTAATATTAAATATTAATCTAGGTATCATAAACAATAGCGTTTGTAGTCCAACGGTTAGGATAATTGCCTTCCAAGCAATAGACCCGGGTTCGACTCCCGGCAGACGCAAATGTTTTATTTTTTCGTTCAGGCGTTTTCCTTTTCCCTTATTAAAAATGTAAAGAAAAAATAATACTCTGTGGCGCATGCGCACATTCGTCCGCATTCCGATGGAAGAATTAAATACTCAAAAATTCTATTCTCTGCAACTAACATTCTCTGCTTAGAGAAATGGCCGACCATTGAGTTTTCCGGTTAGTGCTTTCAGCTCTCAATTCTCATCTATTACTATAGTTGCGTATTTTTTATGATGAACTCGCTTCTATTTGTCATCCTTAATTGCGTTTTGTTTAGGCATGTATGAAGAAATCATAAAGCCCCCTTTTTTTTTTTTGTTTTTGCCTCTGCTGGATTTCATCCCTGTATTATTGGATTGTAGTTACTGAGTAAGTGAGTATGAATCATAACTTACAACTGATTTTTTTATTATTCATTGATTCAGTATCTAGATGTATACTCTACACACACTAGAACAAAAGTTTCTAGAAGCCTTGGGATTTTCCTTCAGTACTCCTCAAGCTATGAATTTTTATAGGGTTACCAAGGCAAAATCTATTTTGTGCTGTACGGAACGGACTATAACTGTCTCCAATTTCATACATTTTTTGTTGCATGAACTTTATTTGTCCTAATTTTGATATAGTTTCAATTGCTTGTTTTACTGATGAATTTTGATTTCTCTATTATGCTAATTTGAAGGTTGGGCAGTGTTTACTTTGTTCTTTGATAAAAAGAATTATTGGTGAACCAATCTTTTCCATTGTTCTATAGCCTAATCCCGTTTTTATGTGGTACTATTTGATGTTGGTTTCTGAGTCTTGATTCAAAACTTACAACTGATTGACGCAGACAATTGTATACTAATTACTCCGTCGAGGGTGCTAACACTTTTGCTTATGAGTAGAGTAAATGTGCACTTGAGTAGTATAATTTCCTTCTGCTGAGGGTATTAACCCTTCGCTCAGTCATAGACCGAAGACATATATAGCTGAAAATGTTAGGATTAGTTGATTGAATTGACTCATAGGCCACTCCGGGATATAAACTTGGGACCTATTGCACCCTACTTGAGAATCATGCCACTAGTTCATACCTATTTCATGGATCTCCATTTGGTCTCATCTTTACCCTATTTTTATTTTGTCTGATTAGAAGTACAAAAAATGTTTGGAGCAAGGGGCTTTGGAGGGAAAAAGGGGGGGCGGAGGGGTGATTTTTAATTGAATTAGGGACAGAGCTCCTCATAGAAAGTTGGAAACTGTCAGTTCTCATAACAAGGCTTAGGCTGACAAGGTATGGTGCAACCCCAATTCTCAACCTTGACCTACACAAATGGTATGTTGACCCACATGTTGAAAGTTTTGTTAGGTTCTTAGTAGCAATTGGCTAACTTATCTTCTTTTTACCTCACATAACTTTTTCATCTCTTGGTAGCTGGAAGTTCTAGTCAGACATGTTCAATAATCTTTATATCTCCTAGTCATCATTAATGAGATATTAGTTTAGAACAAATTGGTTTCGAACTCACTAAATTCTCTTTAGCCCTAGGGAGAAGCAGCATCGAGAAAGTTGTGAAGATTATAGTTTAAATAACTCCATCGAAGTTGAGATGGGCATTCCTCATCTTTTAAAGGAACTTTGGTTCACACCCATTGTTAACATCGACACTAGGTCAAATGTTTAAGACTTTTTCTTCAGCATCTGCCTCAAGCATCCCTAATTACTTAGTCAAAGCCTTGAATTTTCTCATAGTAGTCTCCAGCTACTATGTCTAGAGGCCTTAATTCTGAGACAATTTGTTTTGAATTTTCTGTATCAACTAAAACTATCTCCAATACCATACTATTTTGTTGCATGAACTTTGTTTGTCTAAATTCTGATTATCCTTTCTCTTGTGTATTTCTTGCATGTTCCCATGTTCCACTGATGGAATGCGATTCTCAATAAAGCTAATCATTGGTTTTACTAATTTGAGGCTTTGGCTTTTACTTTGTATTTTGATAAAAAGATTCAGAAAAACCAAGAAGCGGTCCAAGGTTCAATTAATAAAACCAAACATTTAAGCTATGACAATTATTGGTTTTACTACTGTTTTCCTTATTAGTTAGTGCTCTTAATGTTTGTCTTGATTGTCTAATTGAGGAAGAAAATGTGTAGGTTCAAAATATCAGTTTCTGAAAAGTGGGGCATTCCGAGAATTGAACTTGGGACCTCTGCACCATAAATGCCCAATCTTTGTGTTTTGTTCTCTTTCCTGTTAGTTTCTCTTTGCTTATTTTTTCTATGCATCATCTTTATATGCATTAAACAATTTGTAGGTCACTGTGTTGTCATTACTGTGGTAGCGATTTATTTATTTCATACTTCTCTATTTGGCTATGAATTTCCTAGTTACTATAAGGAGATGCTGGATTACTTGTCCAAAATAAATATGCAAATTGTTGGAATTAGTTGTCTCTGAATTGAAAATATATCCCTGCATTAGTTAGATGTCGAGGGTATGTTCACTTCTGTTGAAATTTTGCATTTACCTTAACGAAAAATAAATGAAATGAAAGGGAAAAAGTTAAGAATAATAAAGAAAAGAAAAGGGTAAATGAACTCCACAGATTATCCCTGTTTCTTTTACGGTGTCATAGTTGACTTTGGATCAGATCTCCAATTAAAGTGATTTCTCTTAATCCCTCTAGAACTGCATGGATATAAAAGGTGTATGATTCGTTCAAACATACATCATTTGCTTTGCTTCAACATTTAGAAGTTTAATGCACTAAGTAGAGATTGGCTAGGAATTATTTTTAGATAAAAACTGTGTTAACTTGCATCTGCACTCATTGAGTCATTCATAAGGGGGAGTGAGATTTAAGATTTTTTTTTTCTTAAAATTATTTTGAGATGTGTATTTAATCAAAAAGGAAGGGGGCATTCCGAAATCGAACTAGGGACCTCTCGCACCCAAAGCGAGAATCATACCACTAGACCAAATGTCCAGTTGTTGATGAGTGTCATTTTGACTCATGATCAATGTGTTTTCTCAATGGTCAGCAATAACTTAATCACAAATGCCATTGCTTAGTTGCAAATAAAGAATCTTTTACTTCTTATTTCACACCTATTGATCTGCATTTGCTTACTGGTAAAAGGTTTGAGGGCTTCTTTGGACTCCCATTAGAATAATGTTACTTCCTATGGTCCAAAAATATTTGATGTTTTAGTCTTGGGCACATGGATTAATGAATTCACTTCTAAAAATTAATAGAGACTTTGACTCAAATACCCTTAGTTATGATTTTCTTTTCTTCTTAGGCTGACATAATTATCATCAAATCTGTACATTGAATTAGGAATGTGCCAAAGGAAAATTTGGAATTTTTTTTTAATACCTTCTTGATTTTGTAAAACATCAATTATTTTGGACCAGAGGGAGTAGTGGATAAACAGAGAGTCTTAGACTCTTCTTCTCTTGCAGCCTTTCTTCTATGCCTGCTTTCCTCTAATTCCTAAAGAGCTGTCAGTTTTGATCGTTTCCTGTGCATTTCATGTACAAACCATTTTTGTCATACTCAAATCTTTTGGGACATATATATCACCAGTAGCGGAGTCAGGAGTTTCACTAAAGGGATTCAAAATATAAAGAAGTAAACACATGAAGAAGCCAAGGGATTATAAAACCTACCATATAGACAAAAAATATGTTTTTGGCCTTTTATATACAATGTAAATTTTCGGCGAACGAGCCACCTTCCATCCTTTGGCTCCGCCGCTGCATGTCAACTAGGAACCGTATTTGGGGGTGGCTTAATGCTTCATGTTTTAGCTCCATAATTTGCGTCGGTGTCGCAACTTGTGTAGATGCCCAAGGTTAGGAATGGTAAAAAGGAAAAAATGGGATTTATGTTTAGTTTAATCTTATTTTCAGATTATTTGAATATCTTCTTGATTAATCTAGTGTGTTTCTACTTGTTTGTGTTTTATTCTGCAGGTCCTTGCATGTAAGTTGGGTCATAAAGCAGCATGAATCTTGTGAAATTTAAGTAAAGAGAAATTAAATGATTCATCAACTAGGGATAGCAATCTTACTCCTGATTTGAGCAGGAATTCAAGGATCCCTTGCCTGAAACAGACAACATACCACTAGAGAAATGTTTGATTTTTTGGTGACACCTGTCATTGATCAATAACTTCATCTATCATTGTTGACATCCATGATCCATGAAATGAACCTTGTTTATGAAACTTTTCTGAAGGTCAAATATATTACTAGCTAAGTCACTTCTCATTTTGCCTTCTCTTTCAAATAAACCAACGGAAAGGTGTAAAGCAAGAACACTTAGAACTTTCACTTATCATGGTTGAGATGCTCCTTGTGCTGATCTATTAGCATAACACTGCAGATCACTTGGGGTTCTGTGTTGTATTTTCGGGCTTCATATCTGCTAAGTGGTGAATTAGGAGGTGAGCACAAAATAGCATGCTTTTCTGAATCATGATTTATTATTCTTATCTTTCAGATGCAGATGGGTTTAGCATAGGTGTTCTCTTTCAGATTAGGAAGAAGTCAGTTTACATGTGATAATAAAAATGTACATTAGCTGAAAGTCTTAGTTGACTTACAATTAAAGTTCATACCTAACAGAATATATAGAAAGCTCTGATAATTGAGGACTATGTATATAACAAGAAGAACTAGAAATTGTCTGCATTGGCAGTTTGGATTAAAAATATATGTTGTAGTTTGCCTTTAAAAGTTGCCTGATTTTTGTTATTGCATAAACTAATGTGTCAAAGTTGACTTTGGGTCAGATCTCTGACACTATTAAGTAATTTTTCTTTATCCCTTTAGAACTACATGCCATATAGGTATGTTCTTAGTTAAAACATCATACTTTGTTTTGCTTTTACCTTTAATGCACTAAATAGAGTCAGGAATTCTTGCAGATAACACTTATGTTGATCTGCACTTGTTTCACAAAGGGTAGTCAGCTTTAAAGGTTAAATCTTCTTTTAAAAGGAACAAAGAATGATTGGTTGATGGTGGCATTCCATGAAACCAAGATTGTTTATTTTGACTTGTCAGATTCTAAGGTCAATTTTATTTAAATGAATTAGGAATAATTTAGATGTATATTCATTAAAAAAAAAGAATGGGGCATTCCGAGAATCGAACTCGGGACCTCTCACACCCAAAGCGAGAATCATACCACTAGACCAAATGCCCAGTTGTTTATGCATGTCATTTTGACTCATGATCAATGTGTTTTTCCGAATATCAGCAGTAACTCAATCATAATCATCACTGCTAAGTTGCAAAAATAGGAGCATATGTCATCTTTTACTCTTAACATTCCTCGTTTTACATATGCAAGTTGTTGGAATTAGTTGTCTCTGAATGGAAAATACATCCTTACATAAGTTAGATGTCAAACAGTCTGTTGACTTTTGTTGATTTGCATTTTTATAGCATAAAAGTAAAAAAAATATAAGGAGAAAAAGCTGAGAGTATGTCCTAGCCTTGGTGGACAGAGTTACTTGGTACTTGTTGCTGGTGGGAGGGGGCAGGTATCCCATGGAATTTGTCGAGGTGTGCGAAAGCTGGCCCGGACAATACGGTCATAAAAAAAAAAAAACTGAGTAATAAATAGGAAAAAGGAGGACTAAATTCCACAGATTAATTCTTGTTTTTATTCTATTTTTCTATTGTCATAGTTGGTTTTAGATATGATCTCTGATACTAGTAAATCTAATTTCAGTCAACCCCTGTTGAACTGCTTAGTTCAAACACACAGCATTTATGTTTCTC
>JAJOOR010001645.1:12500-23378 GCA_036250505.1 Solanum acaule
TAGACCAAATGCCCAGCTGTTGTAAATTATCTTAATGATAGATGGAAGTCTCACATTAAAGTTAAGGGAAGTAATAATATTTTTGAAACTCGTGGGA
Source organism: Solanum acaule (assembly GCA_036250505.1). Taxonomy (NCBI): domain Eukaryota; kingdom Viridiplantae; phylum Streptophyta; class Magnoliopsida; order Solanales; family Solanaceae; genus Solanum; species Solanum acaule. The sequence continues at coordinate 12,598 of JAJOOR010001645.1, forward strand.
CTATAAATCATCTCATTAAGAGTAAAAAATTGAGAATATTATTAATTGTTTCTATAATGTAACATTCTTTTTGTGACAACCCAATTGGAGATTACTATACAAAACTGAGGACAATGATTTACAGTAATTACAAAGACAAACAACAAACACATCTACAGACTGCTAGAAATAAAAATTAAACTTTGGACTGAGAAATGATTCATCTATGATAACTGAATGTATTTCCAGCTCTAAATGGGTTTTTCTTTTTCAATTTTGAAGTTAGTGATTCCATGCAGTAGCACTTGAACAAGGCAAGGATGGGAATTTATGTGAAATCTTGTTATGAATGAAGTACAGAAAAAACAATGTTGGTGGTCCTCTTGGATGGGATGATCTGGACTGTCTTTCTAATTATTTCCTGCGTTTCAATTTATTTTTCTTTTAACTTTACGTTTTAATAAGAATGTATCTTTCCTTTTCTACCAACTATTTGATTTTAATCTAAGTATTGGGTGTGTACTTTGTTAAGGTGCTCTTAACAAATTGGTCATGGTTTCTAGTTTTAACTACTCTTTTATTAGTGCTCTTAACTTGCTTTGAGTGGCCTAGTGGTCATCAATTGAGCAGGGTTGAAAATGATGTAAAACTATCCTATCTATATATCTATCTATATATAAAAGGAGAAGAAAAAATGCTACATATCAACACCATAAATTTTCAGTATTTTAAATAATTAATAATTAAATAAATAAATATAGACACATGTCAATAATTAGAATTGGAATGACACATGTCAACACCATAAAAATAAATAAATTTTAAACAAACTATTTAAAATACAAAAAAATAAAAATAAAATACCAACAGACAAAAAAGTACAAAATGTTAAAATAGGTTTATATATATATATATATTTCATAAAATTACTACTCATTTTATTTTTAAAATGATTTTAAATCATTTTTACAATTAAACTATAAATAATTTTAAATACTTTCTAAAAATATGAACGTGTGTGAATGATTCCCTTTTTTTTTTTTGGAAATTTTAACTATTTTTCCACAACCTGCTTATTTATATCAAAAAAAATGTAGATGTAATAATAATAAATTTTCAATTTTTTAAAAATCATTTCATTAAATAGTTAAATATTTATTTTTTAAAATAATTTTGAAGTAGTTTTTACAAATAAACGAGAAATAATTTTAAAACGATTTTTTTTTCCTAAAATTAAAAATTGGTTACTATTCTTTGAATTTGAATTTTAAATTTACTGTTTTGAAATAAAAAAATTTAAAATAATAAAAAAAGAAAACTGAAAATTTTGGTAAGTACGTTAGGGATCCTATTTTCATGGGAAATCATCTACTGTTTTATACTAAATATTTAAAATAATTTTCCACAACTACTCCTTTGTAGCAATCAGAATGCAAATTGCTTACACTAATTCCTTAAGCATAAAAATAAATTAATAGCAAGTATCAGACTCATTTTATAATGCAATTTTTTTTTATAGAATAAAATTATTTATATCATACTTTTATGTAGATTGTTGTCCCATTTGAATTTTTTTCTTTAGTTTTAAAATTTTCAAATACAAAATATTTTATCAAATTAATTACTGCTAATTAAATATGAAATATACTAAGATTATATAATAAAAAAGATTATAAAATAGGGTAATGCAGTTATAAAAAGAAAAAAAATGAATTTTAAATTATTAAATTAAAATAAAAATAAAATAAAATAAAAAGAATGAAAAAATAAAAATATAAGACAATTAGAAAACCACCATAACTCCCCCACTTCCCCTATTCCCTCTCTCAGGGCAGTTTTTTTTCCTACCCTTTCTCCACTGATATACATTTATATATATCATAACCATCCAAACAATTTGTTCATTCGTAGACAATGTTTCCACGCCAATAATATGCTTACTCTCTTTTTACTCATTGTTTTCAATGCGTATTTTGTTTTTTATTTGAAAAATTAAAGAATTGGCAATTACTGATTGATTTTGTATTTTGTGTTAACTTGATTTATTTTTTATCTGATTTTATCAAAGGTAAAGAATGAACGGGAAAATCTCAAAATGTGCTCAGCCATTTTTTGTTGAGAACGCTAAAGAACTTCTCAAATTTGTGGATATCTTTCAGGGGCGGCTCAAATCCGTTGGTGGCCTAAGGCCAAAATCAAACTAGAGGCCTTAAAAAAAATTATAAATAGTTTTATTTTAAATTTATTTTTCTAGCTTTTTGAGATGCAAAGTTGTTAATAATTTTTGTATAGTCAATCTCTTCTAATAATTTTTTTTCAATCGATAATATAGTCAAACCACTTAATCTTTCTTGAGACATTGTCGATCTTAAATAAGATTTTATTATTTTTAATTTTGAAAAACTTCTTTCGGCTGAGGCGATTGTTACGGGAATTGTTAACATTATTCTATAAGCAATGTAAGCATTTGGAAAAGAATCAAGTCTTTTTATTTGATTGAGTATCTCAATTAGAGTATTGTCTTCTACTTTTATGATTTCCCTTAACACTTTTAATTCAGAAAATAAGTTTAAACCGTCAATATCGGAGTGAGTATTATGTTTTAAGGAACATTCAAGATTAAGACAATATTTTTTTAAATTCTCATCATCTAATGATCTCAATTTTTTCCCACTAAATAGAAAACCAAAAATATTTTCATATACTTCAAATTGTTCAAATCTATTTTCTAGTTGACATATTAAAATCTAACAAATATTTTAAACACTATTTACAATATCAAATAAAAAATATAATAAACATAAGACACAAAACAAAAATAATATTAGAAATTAGAATGATATTACCGAATTCAAAAGCTATGAAGACTTGATTTTCGAAAATGAATCGGGCTACTGCACTATAGTTTTCTCCAAATTTAAAATATAAACTATCAATAGAACAAGTAATTTTTTAGCTTTGAATAAGAGAGAGATGTAAGATTAGAAAAGAGAAAGTGAGAAGAAATAGAAGGGAGGAGGATAGAATATATAAAAATAAAATTAGAAAAAAAATAAGGTGAAAAAAAAGGACAACTTGTACATTAAAAAAAAGTACACAACTTTTTATTGGAAAGTTAAAAAGTCATAGTCATATCTATGACTATCACTTCATTTAGCCGTTTACATTTATTGACTTAGCTCTAACAATTTTTTTTTAAAATTTAATCTTTCCTAAGTAACTAAAAAATGGGGTCTTTGCATATATTGTCTTAGTTCTAATATTTATTTTTTTAATTTAATCCTACCTAATTAACTAAAAAATGGGGGACCCTAAAATTGGGGGCCTAAGGCCAAGGACTTTTTTACAAGCCTTATCAACCGCCCCTGGCTATGAGTGATGGAGTCACTCTTACTCAAGGGGACACCTTTTTACTGAAAAATTTCCACTGTAATTCTTTTTATTACTCCTGAGATATAGTGCAAAATATTTTTTTTATATATATAATATGTTTAAAATGTGTATTTTTCTTGTGACCCTTTTCTAGACCTTACATGAATGTGAATGTTTCGTGTGCCAGATAATATTATATATATATAGAGAGAGAGAGAGAGAATATTTTGAATTCCTTGACTTCCTTGTACATGTTTTTTAGTATTAATTTTTCTTAACAAAAATTCTGGCGCCGCTACTTGCTATCACATGATATAATTTATTGATAGAATTTAACATACACAAGAATCTTTGAAGTCAAGTCTATTACTTAAATCCTTTAGGTATTAGCTCAGTGGCGGATCCACGCAGAATTCGTCGGGTGCTCGAGCGCCTATTAACCTCGTCTCGAAATATATATATATATATGCAGAGATTAAGAGATATTTGTATAAAGTTCACATAGAGTACCCAATGAACAAATAATTTGATTTTAGTGATCCATTGGCTCTTTGATAGATGTTTAAGTCTCTTTTAGTGTTGTTGAGCCTAGGTTCGAATCTTACTGTTAACATATCTTTTTATTATTTTTGATTTCGCCACTTTCAAAGCACCCACAACCTTAAAATTCTAGATCCGCCACTGTATTAGCTAGCTAGCATATGCCAACTCAAGTCTTGCTTGTTGCCTTTTTTATATCTATATTTGTCATGGCAAAAAGCTATTTGGAGAATTTATTTCTTTGGTATATAGAGCAATTGACATACAAGAAGGAAGCTTTATTGGCCATGGAACATGGGAAATCAAAAAAAGTTCTCATAACATGCCATCAAAGCACAAGACTAATCAATTCTTGTGGTTCAAAATTGATTTCATTTTCATGTGTTTTTTTGTGTTTTTTTTTTTTTGGCTGTTTGTCTTTCAACATTTTTTTAAAGACTAATTAAGAAAAATATATTTTGTCAGCTTTTGTGTGCTTATGTTTTTTGACAATTCATAATAAGTCACATGCAAGGTTTTCCATGTTGAGACATTTTTATTTTCACATTATTACAAAAATATTGCAAAAAGAAACATAAGAACATATATATAATATATAGTTTTCTAAATGAATGTTTTTGTTCACTAAGGAATCTTCATGAAAATGAGAAGACATGATGATATGTTATTGTCACTTATTGCTAATTTTTTGATTAACTACTCTAACAAAAGAAGTTATTCAACCTCAAAATTTAGAGTTTTTACGGCGACTAAAAGAAGTTTCAGTCTTTATTTATTTGTCAAACCCCAAACCCTTTTATTAGTATTCAAAGTGGAATAAATACAACGTCAAACCATCGTGCGTGGTATTTCATCTGTCTTAATATATTTGTAAAAAAAAATCTTGAGAATTAAATTACAAAAATTTTTATCAATATTTTAAGATATACAATTTTCTTTTAATCATATTAAAATTTAAAAAAATTAAAATTATATTATATTAGGTTAATTAAATATTTCAAAATTTAATAACTATAAAAGAATATTATGATTTACAATTTTTCTTATATCAATATTGTAAAAAAAAATATCTATATATATTATGGGTAATACCTAATTATAGCCACAAAAATTAGAATTCATAACTATTTACAATTTCTTAAAATATTCATGGCCACAAAAACTAAATTGACAAAGCTAATTCATCATTTTTATCATAATTGCATTCTAGTACCTCTTTGTGTAAATTGCCGACAAGATTCACCGTTTATTTTTTAAATCGATATAAATAAATTTTAAATTGATTATATAAATATTATATAATTAAATCTTGTTATAATAATATTATTGTATCAAAATTTTATAATTGTTGTAATAATGTGTTATTATATATGTATATTGATATTTAACGTTTAGATTTTATGTAAAAAAATAGTTTAATGATTTATATTCCAAGAAAAATGAATGTATTTATAGCTAAGAAAAAATAAATAGAAAGAGTACGACCGTAAAAATGACAAACACCAATAGTTTTTCCTTGTGAAATTATGACCATAACATATATGTACCGTTTAAATGTATATAGTTTTTCTTTTAATTATTCGTATTTGAATTATTGTATGTGCATGATATAAATGACGTGTACCATAAATATTTTAATATTTTATTTTATACATAATATATTTCATACATAATATTTGAATATAACTAGCTAGCATAGAAGGATAATTTTATAAAGAATATACCGCTACAATGAATATCACTGCTATATATAACAGGTAGAATGATGTTAGAGAGGAATAAAATATATTAATGACAAATAGATCCTAAAGAAAATTCGGACATTATAGTGAATTATTATTATAAAGAAGTTTGATTCTACATGACTTGCATACTTCCTCCATTTCAATTTGTTGTCAGATTTTATTGTTTAACGACACAAAATTTAAGAAATTAAAGACGGATCCTTACGCCTATGCATTGACTACTGAGCACTCAATAAGGTAACTATTAAGAATAAATATCCTATCCCGCTCATTGCAGATTTGTTTGACAGGCTTGGGCAGGCCAAGTACTTCACCAAGGTAGACCTCCGGAAAGGCTACTACCAAGTGCGCATTGCAGAAGGGGATGAGCCGAAAATAGCGTGCGTGACCAGATATGGAGCATTCGAGTGGTTGGTGATGCCTTTTGGCTTAACCAATGCACCCACCACTTTCTGCACGTTGATGAACAAGATCCTCCAACCCTACTTGGATCAGTTCGTAGTGGTCTACTTGGATGACATTGTCATCTATAGCAACACCTTGGAGGAGCACGTAGAGCAACTAAGGAAGGTCTTCCACGTCTTACGAGAAAACCAGCTATATATAAAGCGGGAAAAGTGCGAGTTTGCCCAACATGAGGTGCATTTCTTGGGCCATATCATCAGCCAGGGCAAGCTTCGGATGGACGAAGCCAAAATTCGGGCAATCCAAGAATGGGAGATACCCACTAAAGTGACCGAGCTATGATCATTTCTTGGACTTGCGAATTATTATCGCAGGTTCATAAAAGGGTACTCCGCAAAGGCCGCTCCACTGACCGAGTTACTGAAGAAAAATAAGCCGTGGGTTTGGAGCGCGGAGTGCCAACAAGCTTTCGAAGGTCTCAAGACCGCGGTAATAGAGGAGCCGGTCTTGACGCTACCCGACTTTTCAAAGACCTTCGAGGTACATACAGATGCTTCAGACTTTGCTATTGGGGGAGTCTTAATGCAAGATAGACACCCGATAGCCTTTGAGAGCCGCAAACTGAATGAGACCGAAAGACGCTACACAGTGCAAGAGAAGGAAATGATGGCCATCGTACATTGCCTGCGCATGTGGAGACACTACTTATTAGGCTCCAAGTTCGTGGTCAAGACCGACAACGTGGCCACTAGCTACTTCCAAACTCAAAGAAAGATCACCCCGAAGCAAGCTAGGTGGCAAGACTTTCTAGCAGAATTCGACTACGTCTTGGAGTATAAGCCGGGGCGGGGTAATGTTGTGGCCGATGCACTCAGCCGTAAGGCCGAGCTTGTTGCCATCACTACAGCTAATTGGGATATCCGGGATGCAATTAAGGATGGCATGCAACACTATCCGGAAGCTAAGAAGCTATTGGAGCTAGCTGCCCGAGGTGAGACTAGGCGTTTCTGGGTAGAAGACAGCCTTTTGCTTACTGCCGGATGGAGAATTTATGTGCCCAAGTTTGGGACGATAAGGCGGCAAATTATCAAAGAAAGCTACGACACACTGTGGGCTGGGCATCCGGGGCAGCGACGCACGAGGGCATTGATAGAGGCTATATATTTTTGGCCACACATGCGGGACGACATCAAGCGGTACGTGCAAACCTGTCTTGTATGTCAACAAGACAAGGTGGAACAGAAGCAACCAGGCGGACTACTTGAGCCACTACCCGTAGCAGAACGTCCATGGGAAAGCGTGACCATGGACTTCATCACCTCCCTACCGAAGTCTGAAGGGTTTGGCACTATCATGGTCGTGGTAGATCGATTTTCAAAATATGCTACCTTTATACCTGCCACAGCCGGTTGCACAGCAAAGGAGGCCGCTCGTTTGTTCTTCAAAAACGTGGTAAAGTATTGGGGGTTGCCGAGACACATCATTAGCGACCGAGATCCCCGCTTCACTGGGAACTTTTGGAGGGAGTTGTTTGAAATTCTTGGCACCAAACTCCACTTCTCCACAAGTTTTCACCCGCAGACCGATGGCCAGACGGAACGCGTCAACGCCCTGCTAGAATGCTACCTAAGGCATTATGTTAGTGTGCATAAAAAAGATTGGGCCAAACTCCTTGATATGGCGCAATTCTCGTACAATTTGCAAAGGAGTGAATCCACCAAGCACACATCATTCGAATTGGCGACAGGCCAGCAGCCACAGACACCACATTCCCTACCAGCTGCTTTCGAAGAAAAGAGTTTGGGAGCCTACCATCCTGCCAAGGGATGGGAGGAACAACTTGACGCTGCCAGGTCCTACTTAGACAAAGCAGCCAAGAAAATGAAGAAGTTCGCAGACCGCAAGCGGCGTCCCACAGATTATAGAGAAGGCGACATGGTCCTAGTGAAGTTCAACCCAAGATAGTTCAAGGCACTAAGGGGCGTTCATCAAAACTTAGTGCGAAAATATGAGGGTCCGTTCAAGATCGTTGCTAAGGTGGGCAAGATCTCATACAGGTGGAGTTGCCTCCACACTTCAAAATCCATCCGGTATTCCATGCGAGCGTCCTCAAGCCATACCGTGAGGACAAAGAAGATCCTAGCCGGAACCAGTCACAACGGGCGCCCATTACTGTCACCGCCTCGCACGACAGGGAGATTGAGGCCATAATAGACTACCAAGCCAAACGAAAGCGAGGCCAACAAGCCAATGCCATGTTCCTTGTACATTGGAAGGGACAGACTCCGGAGGAGGCTACTTGGGAAAAATATGAAGACTTATGGCAATTCAAGGACCAAATTCGAGAGTTTTTGCAGCAATGCGCCGCGGTCGTCGCATCATCGGGTGGGGGAGCATGTGACGTCCCACCACCTTTCCTGGCAGAAATCACGTCCGAATAGAGGCGGAGCATTCTAGAGCTCTAGAGTGGCTTAACTAGAACCCTTTAGAAAGCTACGGAAGACTCTAGAATGCCTTGGACATTTCAAGAGAATTTTAGCATATTCTAGAGTTAGTAGAAATCTCTAGAAAAGGGACTTATGTGTAAATAAGTTAGGGACTTGTAAGTAATTTATATTTATACTCTAGTCCTCCAAAGTTAGTATAAATAGAGGTGCCTCCATTTGCAAAGGCACCAAGCAAGTTTGTAAGCAATCTCCCAAAAGCTCAATACAAAGCCCTCTTCTAAAAAGCTCTCTTTCAAAGTCTTTCTTTAAACATTCTCTTAGCCAACCAAGTCTTAAAGGCTTCCTTGATTTTACAAGATCTTGAAAGATTAGTGAGTAAATTGTCAAGGGCCACACGGAACTTTAGCCATCACTCTAAGTCCGTGACACTTGTCTGTTTAGCTAATGGATATACATGACAATTAAAAAGAACTGAACTCATAAAAAAATTCTTTATATTTAGAATTTTTTGAAGTACACAAAAATATATATGCATGACCAAATCTTTAATGTCAAAATGTGTTGGATTGTAGAATATGTTATTATATTAACAATGTCACATAAATTAGAACAAAAAGAATAATATATATTTATATTAAAACAAAAAGAATAATATATATTTATATTAAATTTACATCTACATTGTCACCAAACAATAATGAATGTAATGGTATAGCAGCATCCCTTGACCTAATTATAAATTTTGAATTTATCAATAACTAATTTGTATGTTCACGTGCTTATTATAAAAGAAAAAAAAATCTACTCAAAGAAAATGCCATTTGTGTGTTCCATATTAATGTTACAAGTCCTTGGGTCCTAGTGTGATCCATTCTCATTCATAGAACATGGGAGGGTGCACCCCACTCCATTAATCATTTTTATTGACATTTACACTTTTAGAGGGTTATTTATGTTCTTTTTGTTATGTGGTGAAGCATAATATTGATCAACCATGAGTATCTAAGGTAGCGTTTAATTATAAATTTTGAAAATTTATTTTTAAAATATACTCGAATTTCAAAAATTGATAAAAATTTTGAAAAAATTACTCAAATACACATCTCATTTTATCATAATCTCCAAAATTTTCTATTATTCAATTTTTTTATTCAAAAATCCCCTCTCGGATACATCACTTCCCTCTCGTTGATACATCCCGACCCTCCCCTATGTATCCGGATCCCATCTCCTCTCTGATACATTCTTCTCCCCTCTCGGATACATTACTTCCCTATGTATTTGGATGTCCTATCCCCTCTCTAATACATCCCTCCCATCTTTGATACATCATTGCCTATGTATCCGGATGTCTATTGTTGTATTTGGAAGTCCAATGATGTATCGAAAATTCAGTGATGTATTCGAAATTCATAAATTTTGAGGGACTTTTGTAGTTTGCAAAAGAGTAGGGAAATAATGTAATTAACTCTTAACACTATATGAGATTTATGTAAATTATACAAAGAAATTTACTTTCACTCACGAAACTTTAATATATATTTTTCCAATTAATTATGTATATCCAAACACAACTTCAAGCTTCAAAAATCACAACTTTAAAACTTAATCTTTCAAGTTTCAACTTCAAAAGCTATGAGCAAACGAGAGCTAAGTATGTTTTTGTATGAGTTAAGTTTGAAGTGTTGATAGTGTAAAAATATTTAGATAACCAAATGACTTATTAGATAATAATTACAGATTAATTTCTTCATAAACGTTAAATGGCAATATGAAACAACATGCTATGAGCAAGGGCGACTCAAACTCATTGGTGGCCTAAGGCCAAAATCAAACTAGAGGCCTTAAAAAATATTATAAATGTTTTTATTTTAAATTTATTTTTCTAGCTTTTTGAGATGCAAAGTTGTTAATAATTTTTGTGTAGTCAATCTCTTCTAATAATTCTTTTTCAATCGATAATATAGCCAAACCACTTAATCTTTCTTGAGACATTGTTGATCTTAAATAAGATTTTATTATTTTTAATTTTGAAAAACTTCTTTCGGCTGAGGCGATTGTTACGGGAATTGTTAACATTATTCTATAAGCAATGTAAGCATTTGGAAAAGAATCAAGTCTTTTTATTTGATTGAGTATCTCAATTAGAGTAGTGTCTTCTACTTTTATGATTTCCCTTAACACTTTTAATTCAGAAAATAAGTCTAAACCGTCAATATCGGAGTGAGTATTATGTTTTAAGGAACATTCAAGATTAAGACAATATTTTTTTAAATTCTCATCATCTAATGAT
>JAJOOR010001646.1:0-40750 GCA_036250505.1 Solanum acaule
ATTTATTCCTATTATTGATCTGATTTGGTATTTCTTCGTATGATCTTATTTCGTATTTATTCGTATGAACTGATTTCGAGTATTCTTATGGCAGTTTTCTTCATGTGGATATTGGGAATGGGAAGACCAAGCTTTTCCTGAAGTAGCTTACCTACGTAATTTAGAGTCGTCGTTGAAAGATGTCAAGATGGAAATGGATAATTCGAAGATTGAAGTGGAGAATTTGAAGATTGAAATGGAGAACTTGAAGATTGTTGTGGAAAATTTGAAGATAAAAGTAGGTCATTTGTCGAAAACAATTGCTACATTGGAGGCATCGAATGATTTGGTAGTGGAAAAAGTTAGGACATTTCAAGACAAATATCACAAGATAAAGTACAAAGTTATGATTTCATGTTTTCTTTTTGTTGGATTTCTAGTTGCATTAATGACTAAGTGACTTCCTTTGTTAGTGTTTACTTTCAGCATTAGTTGTTAGTGTTTAGTGAATTCAGTTGTTAGTGTCTTTTGTGATGTTGGTTCCCTTTTTGTTCTTCATTTTGGTGTTGTAATGGAAGGACCTTTTTATTCTTCATTTTGGTGTTGAAATGGAAGGACATATGCACTGATATAATATGAAGTAATGTTCAAAGTTGGCACCATTCTGGGAATGTATTTGCTTAATATAACAAATGTTTTTGCTTCCTACTTAAACTGCACACATACCAAATTACATGCAATGTTTCTATAGCAACAAAGACTACTGGTCCCGTCATTATTGTCATACAACAACACAACTAAACAAAATTGCACATTTACAGAACCTGACCATTTATGATCTCTCCCTTACACATTTACAGAACACGATGAACACTTCATATATAATGACAAAAAACTGATTTGAACATAGAGAAGTTAGTTCAGTACATACCCCAAAAGAAGTTAGTGCAAATACAAAAAGCTTTTAAACACATAAACATGTTTTTGTATGCCATTAGTATCTCAAAAACATGCAACAAAATAACAAAATATTGTCTTCATTACTGAACTTGTCATTGTTGTGCCTTGCCATTACCCTTTTTTGTCTTAAGTTTTTCCACTCTTGATTGCTCCAACATTCTTCCAGTAATAGATGCATTGCCCTTCCACGTAAGTCCCTTTGGTGCATACAAATCACTTGGTACACTCGGACCATCTCCAAGGAAGTTGATTCTTCTTGATCCTGTAGGTCGTGCCTGATTCTGTCTTTGTTGGATTCTAGAATTCAACTCTGAAAAATCTCTTGGCTTCCATGGCATGTCATCCTCAACATCAATATCAAAATCTTCATCTTCATCTTGAGTAGGCTGTGGAGCTGTTAAGGGAAAGTCCTCAACATCTTCTTCATCAATTAGTGTTCTATGCCTCTCCTTTCCTTGTTTCTTTTCCTTGTTGGATCGCATATCCATCTGATTAAAAGACCACAATGATATACTAAGCATCACTCTTGTAAAATAGGTTACTAAATTGTCCAACTTTCATACCTTTTCTTTTCTTAATTGCTCCAACATATTTTCAGTTTCAGGTGCATTCCCCTTCCATGTAGGCCCTTTTGGTGAAAAATCTCTTGGCTTCCATGGCATGTCATCCTCAACATCAAGATCAAAATCTTCATCTTCATCTTCATCTGATGCGCAATCTTGAGTAGGTTGTGTCTTATGCCTCTCATTTGTTTGCTTTTTTCCCTTGTCACATTGTTTATCCATCTAATATAAGAAAAAATATGGATTTTGCCTTATAGAAGTGAGACAATTACAGTATGAAAAGATGGATTACATAGCAATAAGTGAGACAGTTACAGTATTAGAAGTGAGATAATTACACAAAACTGAAGCATGACATTGTAAAGTAAGTGAACTAAAAAAGATGGATTTTACCTTTTTCTTCTTACTCTTAACTTGTCCAGTATTAGAAGTGCCTTCTTCACTATTCTGATTAAACTGATAAAAAACAAAAAAATCACAATTACAAGATAAATTGATAAAATAACAGAAAAATCAAAATTACAATAACAATAACTAATTACATAGCAACTGAAATGATTACCTTATGACAACCTCTTGCATTGTGTCCAAGAATCCCACAGTTTGAACATGTTATTTTTCTCCCTCTTCTTGGTGCAACCCACTCAGTTTGTCTCTTAAGTGCTTCATCTTTATCTCTTTTCCTATTCATTCTAGGTCTGCCAGCTAAGTTTACCAATTCTGGTGGTTCCATTGCCTGTTCAGCTTTAATTTTCCAAAACTTTTGACCAGGCACTGGTTGTAGCTTACAATGGTAAGTCAAAAGATATGCCTCCTTAGAGTACCACCAGTGAATCTCTTCCAATGGATCAAGATTCTTGTAAAGAAGAGCCTTGATTGAATGGGGACATGGTATTCCAGTAAGATCCCATACCCTACATGTGCATTTCTTAGCTGCCAAATTGACAATGTGTCTGTCATTTCCTTCACTTACCTCAAATCCATCATCTCCATTGAAATTTAATTCACACACATTTGCAATCTTCAAGAATTCATTGTACATTTCAATAGCTATAGGACTCCAATCACAGTTCCAAGTCATCAGTTCATCTTCATTTTTGACAAACTTGGTCATAACATTGATTCTTATATCCTCAAGCATACCAATTATTGGCTTGTGTCTTGCTTCCAATATCCAAGAGTTAAATGACTCAACCAAATTGTTTTCCACCTTACTGTTCTTGCAAACAGTGTCAAAAAATACTCTACACCAAGTTTGTATTGGAAAATGCAACAGATGGTCTTTTGCTTCTTCAGACAGTTGACCTAATGTCTTCAAATAATCATCCAACTCCTCTTTGTAGGTGCTCCATGCACACCACCACAATACCTTAGTCATCATTTTAGATCTCTTACCTTTTTTTCTCCAGTTGGCCTCTATGTGCCTCACACAAAATCTATGCATAGCATTAGGTAAAATATTTTTAACAGCTTCAATTAATCCATGTATATCAGTACAAGACAAATGAAAATACATAAGACAACAGATAAAGATTTATAAGATACAGTAAGTAAGAATGAATAAAGAAGTGACAGATATGAGAATTTACCTTTTGCATATCAGACATGAATGTGATTCCTTCTCCACTGTTGATGTTTAGAGACTTCTGAAGTAATTCCAAGAACCACACCCAAGATGCCTTACACTCTCTGTCCACAATAGCCCAAGCAATAGGATAGAAATGGTTCATTGAGTCTTGACCAATAGCAGATAACAATTGACCTTTAGCTTTACCCTTCAAAAATGTACCATCTAGGCCAATGAAAGGTCTCAACCCATTCTTAAATCCACTCTTCAATGCATCAAAACAAATGTACATCCTCGAAAATTTTCTTTTTCCATCTTCTAATGCATTTCTTGAAACCTTAAGGACAACATCAGTTCCTGGATTACTCTTTTTTAAAGCATTTGCATACCCAACAATTTTCTTATAATCATCACAAAAACTGCCTTCCATGTCCTCCAAAATCATTCTTTTAGCTCTCTTACACTTTTCAAAATGAGCATTAATGTTGAAAGCAGTCTTCATATCAACTCTCATTTCCTTTATCTTGTATTTGGGATTAGCTTGCAACTTCTCCTTAAAGTAAAAGGCCATTGTAGTTGCACTGACCTTATAGTTACCACATGGATCCTTGCATGCTTTATTATGATCTCCTTGCAATGTTTTCACTCTAACACCGGCAACATGCTTTTCACCAGAAATTAGACATACAAAGTTGCATTTATCTCTGCAAACAACCCTAAGTCTTTTTCTGTCACTTTTTTTAGTAGTTAAGTTATAGCCATTTGCCAATGAATGCAAACTAATGTATCTTCTAGCTTCAGCTATATCCTTAAATGTCATTGACTTGTGTAAATCCTTGTAATCACACAAGCTACCATCAATTACCCTCCTCCTTTCTAGTGCAAGAACCTCTAATTCTTCAGAATTATAATCAGAGTTATCATTGGAAGTATCACTATCATTTTCAGTACCATCAGAAGTACAATCAGTAGATACATCATCAATAACTACCACAGTCTCTAACATTTTGATTATATTCTCAACATCAACATCTAACTCACAATCATCAACAACAAATAAATTAATTACATCAAATTTATCATTAACAAAGGACAATAATGTCTGAATCCCCTCATCACCTTCTATTTCATAGTACTTTCCAGAAGGGACAGATACTAGTAACTGCTGCACACCCACATAGCCTAATATATTAATGTACTCATTAGTAATATCTATATAAGATAAGAGATCAGAATCATAACCTTCCCATTTGTGAACAAGCTTCCTCTCATAGAGCAATTTAGGATCTCTTATCCATTTCCCACCATAGTGAAATACTAGATCAACCAAAACCATTTTAGGCAACCTAAGACACACAAGAAACAACATTAACAACTTCCAAAATCATGAATGAGACAAAATAACTAAGAAAGGAAAAACAGAACACGTAAAAATGCACACAATCAAGGGACACAAAGACAACATTAATAAGTTCCAAAAATAGTAATAACATTAACAAAACTCCTAAAAAGGCAAACAAAGACAACAAGGGACCACATTCAATAAGAATAAACATTAACAAACTGTAAAAAAAAAAAACAAATAACTAAGAAATTTGGAGAAAAAGGGGACCATATTCAATAAGAATTAATAAAATATTGGCCCCACATAAAAAAGGGACCATATTCAATCAAGAATTTCCCAATTAAATATTGGGACCAGAAATCAGCCCATACTCAATAACATCTCCAAAACCTAAACCACCTCCTCCAAATTCATCAATACCCTAAAACCTACCCACAAACCCTAAATCGTAAAAAAGCAAACAAATAACTAACAATCGTGAAATGTTAGATGTAAAAAGGTAAATCCATAACTCAAAAACCTTAAGCCACAACATCAACACTCGTAAATCAACAACTAAAGTAACAAATCGTTAATTTTTAGATGTAAAAAGTCAGACAAATAACCCAAAAACAGATACTCACAAACCCTAACTAACATATCGTAATATATATCGGTAAAAAGGCAAACAAATGAGTCAGAAAGACAGATACCCACAAACCCTAACTAACATATCGTAATACATATCAGTAAAGAGGCAAACAAATGAGCCAAAAATTTGGAGACAAACCCTAACTCGTAATCAACAACGAAAGAGAGATGCAGGAAGAATGAAAGAGAGATACCGTAGACAAAACAACTTAGAATCCAAAAATCTTACCTTTCGTTGGCGAAGAATCGATTTGTTGAGCAAGATCGCTGTAGAAATCAGAGGAAAAGTTAATGGGTAAATTTGAGAGAAAATGAGAATCTCTAAAGAGAGAGCATGGGTAAATGGAAATGGGTAATTGGGTTAATTGGTACCGGGTTATCCTATAGGGGGTCGGGTCATTGGGTTAAAAATAGGGAATAGGGTTTTTTTTTTTAAATCCGGGTAATTGGGTCAATTTGGATCAATTTTGGGGATTCCGTCTAAATGAGGGGTAATTTTAGTGAAATTAGTAACGGGAGGGGTACAATTAACTTCATTTTAACGGCGAGGGTAAAGTCAAACAATAAACCAAAGTTGGGGGGTATTTTTGACCCTATTCCCTATATAAATTTCATTTCAAAAAAATTGAAGATTCCACGAGCAAATTTCCCGTCAAACCTAAATTGGTTGACTCTCAAAAAATAAAACATGTCACATAAATTGAGACAAAGGAAGTATAATTAGTAATTTATTTGTTTCATTGTTTATTTCTTCTTGTTTAGTTGTAATATTAACATACAATGTATATCTCTCCTCCTCCTCCTTCTTTTCGAGTCAAATTTGTCAAAGCCTTGGCTTGAACTCATATCTTCTTAAAATTTCTTTTTTAAAATACAATAATCATTCACTTAATTGTATTTTTTTCGAAATAAAATAATTTGGCAGAAATCCATTCTATATATTTTTTACGGATCAAATATGCAAAAACTTCATTAAAATTCCATTATTTTTAACCTAAAACAAAGTTTAAGCCTAAATTTTGAGGTATTTTGTGTATTATTTATAATGACATATTTAAGGTGGCTCCATAAAATTTAAGCATTATGGATCTTCTAGTCTAAGATATGTGAAGTTATATATATGCCAGTTGTTCAATTAAGTCTAATTAAGCTGTTTGTAACTAATTAGCTAGTTCGTTAAAAAAGTTAGTTATATTTCTGTCAGAGTTAGTTAAGTTGTAGACTGTAACTTTAAATATTGATGTATGAGTATTATTCAAATTAGATGCGTTGATTGATAATGAAAAGGTTCATATTTGCTTCTCCCATGTATCTTCATACATCTCCTCTCTAATTCATCATCTTCTTCTTCCATTGTTGTATACTCTGCATCTTATCATGGTATCAAAGCTTGAATTCTCAATTGAGTAGTAATTTCGCTTCGTTTTCATTCTGCTTGAATTGTGACTCGCTAGCCTGATCTTCAAAGTGTGTATTCATGGCGATTGAGGATCAAATTGGGAACGCACCAGCAGTTACTCATATAGTAGAGATTGACCATCATCATCCATTGTTTCTTCACCCAAGTGATACACCAGGAAGCTCTCTGGTTTCAATCCAGCTAACTGGTCCGGAGAATTATGCGATTTGGAGTTGATCGATGCACCTAGGTTTACTAAGGAAGAGCAAATTAGGATTTGTAAGCATCCTAGAGAAGCCTTTCCTTCTTCTTTGCATGATTTATGGGAGAAGTGCAATGCCATAGTACTCTCCTGGATTATCAATTCCATCAGGAAGGATTTGTTAAGTAGTGTCATATATGCTTCGAATGCTTCTAAAGTGTGGATAGATCTGAAGGAACGCTTCGATAAGGTTGATGGATCTAGGATTCACTATTTACATAAGGAGATTCATACAATGTCTCAAGGAACTTCTACTGTGTCCATCTACTACTCTAGATTACGTGAATGTTGGGATGAGTTTGATGCGATTATGCCAAGTCCAGGATATAATTGTCCAGAATCCAGAACATATGTTCATCACTTTGAATATCAGAGGTTGCTTTAATTTTTGACTGGTTTAAATGACTCATATACTCAGAGTCGTAGTCAGATTCTCTTGATGACTTCTACACTCTCCATCAATCAAGTCTATTCCATGTTGATTTCAGAGGAGAGTCAAAGATCGCTAGGCAAATCAGTTCAATCTGCTAAGGTGGGTGAATGTGTTGCACTCTACAACAACAAAAGCAATTTTAAACAGGGATCGAGTTTTAACTCTACACACTATAGACCTGGATATCATGGAGGTGCTTCCTCCAGCTCTGGTGATAATTCCAGCTTTGGTGTAGGTATCCTCAATGGATCTCATTCTAACTCTAAGGCTACAAAAGGTAATCAAAATTTATACAGTGATTACTATCATCATACTGGGTATACTAGTGGCACATGTTATAGGCTACATGGTTACCCTGCTAATTTCAAGCACAAGAAGAAGTTTAGTAATAGTTTTTTTACACCTGAAAAAGGAAGTACTGCTCACTATGCTGCTGCAACTAGAGAATCTAACTTTCAATGGAACAAGAATCATTCCCCTGTTCCTGGAAGCTATGCAAGTAGCTCTATCAATGCATCTGGGTTCCCCAATTCGTCTAATGTTGGCTCTACAAGTCAGTTTAGAGATAACTCAGCACAAATGTCTCCCTATTCTTCACAAGGATCATATGCAAGTGCTCCTTTCTTCACACTTGAGAAATATCACCAGCTTTTTCATCTACTTGATCAAGAAAATAATAGTAATGGTATAGCTCTTTCAACATCAGGTATGTCCAGTTATACTACCTCTCTTCCTGGTGTTGTTAACTAGATAGTGGATACAGGTGATACCCATCACATGGTAAATAATCTTAAGATTCTAATTGATGCTAAGTCATGCTCTAATCCTAAATCTGGCAATGTGTTTTTACCAACTGGGGGAATTGCAAAAGTCAGTCACTTAGGTTCTACTGAAGTCCTGGATAATCAAAAAGTCCATAATGTGATGTGCTTACCTGAGTTTCAACATAATCTACAATCAGTTTCCAAGTTTACAAGGGACTTAAAATGCTCAGTCAGCGTCTATCCTGACTTTTGTATTTTTCAGGATCTCTTCAGTGGAAGGGTGAGAGGGATTGGTAGACATGATCAAGAGTTGTATGTGATGAACTCTTCCTGCAACTTTCTGAAGTAAGAGGCTGAGAATAAATGTCTGCATAAAGCTAGTTGTTGTTCCTTTCTAGTTAGAAAATAGAAAAATAACATAGGTCTAGCTCTATGGCATAATAGACTAGGTCATGCTCCTATAGCCTCATTAAAGAAGTTGCATTTCTTTGATAATGTTTGTATTGCTGATTCTGATACTAAGCATTGTATTGTATGCCCTTTGGCTAAACAATCCAGACTTCTATTTCCTATCAGTTCCACATTATCTGATGTTTGTTTTACCCTTATTCATGTTGATGCATGGGGTCTCTACAGGGTACCAACTCATGATGGTAAAAAAATACTTTTTCACATTAGTTAATGACCACTCCAGATACACCTGGTTGTTTCTTCTAAATTCTAAGGCTAAAGTCATAGTAGCCTTAACAAATTTTTTTCTGATGATAAAGAATGTCTATTCTGCAGTTGTTAAGTTTTTAAGAACTGATAATAGCTGCGAGTTCTTTAATTCTCAAGTCTCCAAATTGTTACACACTCTAAGTATTGTCCATCAAAGTTCTTGTGTCTACACCTCTCAACAAAATGGGGTGGTTAAACGGAAACACTGACATATCCTAGACACTGCTAGAGCTATAAGGTTTCAATCTAATGTTTCTCTCAAATTCTGGGGTTATTGTGTCAAAACAATTGTTTATCTTATCAACATGTTGCCCTCTTCTACTCTGAAAAGAATGGTTCATTTTGAAATCATGTATAAACAATCTCCTGATCTTAGTCATCTCAGGGTATTTGGTTGTCTGGGTATGTTACTTGCCTTAGAAAGTCAGATAAATTTTCTCCTAGGGCCCTTCCTGTTGTTCTTCTTAGTTACTCTCCTACTAAAAAAGGTTATATCATGCTCACTCTTCTTGAGGAAGAGATCCTTGTTAGCAGAGATGTCATATTCAAAGAGGATGTTTTCCCTTTTCATCATCCTGTTAATAAAGGTTCTCCTATGTTTCCTGATCCTTCACTTTCATCTGACTACAATTACACAGACAAATGCAGTTTCATATATCTTATCTCATTTCTCCTAATTCTGACACTACAAGGTCAGCTTCTAGTGTTCCTTCTGTGCCTGTTTTCTCTGAGTATGTTACTTCTTCTTCCTCAATGCCTTTTGTTATAGCCTCTAGAAAGTCCCACAGGACCACCAAACCCCCTATATGGATGTAGAACTATGTTTCTCCTTCTAAGGGTCCAGGTTCTTGTCCATTTCCTATTTCCAATTATGTTAACTATGATTGTCTATTTCAATCCTATAGTACTGCCCTTGTTGCATAATCAGTTGTTTTGGAACCTACCTGTTATTCTGAGGTAGTTAAATATCCTCAGTGGATTGATGCTATGAGGCTAGAAATTGCTGCTTTGGAAGGCAATCATACATGGACTCTAGTTGATCTTCCTCTTGGTAAATCTCCAATTGGGTGTAAATGGGCTTTCAAAGTCAAATACAAGGCCAATAGTGAGGTTGAGAGGTACAAGACCAGGCTTGCAGCTAAGGGCTTCAGTCAGAAAGAGGGGCTTGACTACACAAAAACTTTTTCTCCTGTTGCTAAGATGGTCACTGTGAGGTCTGTGGTGGCAGTGGCTGCAACTAAACACTGGCCTATATTTCAGATGGATGTTCATAATGCTTTCCTTCAAGGTGATCTGTATGAAGAGGTTTATATGCATGTTTCTCAAGGGATTGGTAGTCAGAGGGGGATTGGTAAAGTGTGCAGGCTCAACAAGTCCCTATATGGTCTGAAACAAGCACCTAGACAATGGAACAAGAAGCTTACTGAAGCTCAAGTAGAGCTTGGTTTCTGTCAAAGTCATTTTGACTACTCCTTGTTCACCAAAAGGACAGGTTCTCATATTGTTGTGGTGTTAGTTTATGTTGATGATTTACTTGTCACTGACAGCAGTTCAGAGATAAGTCTACAAACCAGGAATGATCTGAAGCTTAAATTCAAGATGAAATACTTAGGCCAATTAAAGTTCTTCCTAGCCATGGAATTTGCCAGATCATAGTAGGGTATCCACATGAGTCAGAGAAAGTATGCTCTAGAATTGATTGTTGAGATGTGATTAGGTGGAGCTAAGCCAGTTAACTCACCTATGGAGGCTAATATCAAACTGACCTCTGTGGAATTTGATGCTCAGGAAAAGGCTAAAAAATAGCAGACACTGACAGAGTTCTGGATGATGCAAGGTCATATCAAAGACTAGTTGGAAGACTGCTCTACTTAACAATGACAAAAGTTGGCAGGTACTAAGTCAATTTATGCACAAACCCAAACAATCACATATGGAGGTAGCTTTAAGAGTGGTAAGGTGTGTCAAAGCTGAGCCAGGGCTTGGTTTGCTTATGCCCTCAGAAGATACAGACAAGTTAAAGGCATACTGTAAATCTGATTGGGGAGGTTGTCTTGAGTCAAGGAGGTTTGTCACTGGATACATTGTAATGTTTGGAAAGGCCTTAGTGTCTTGGAAATCAAAGAAACAAGACACAATGGCTAGGAGGTCTGCAAAAGCTGAGTTCAGGTCCATGGCTTCTGCTGTGGCTAGAAGGATTATATAAAGAGTTGGGAGTTAACATCACTCGACCAGTACAACTGTTTTGTGACAGTAAAACTGCTATTCAAATTGCAGCTAATCCAATATTTCATGAGAGAACCAAACACATTGACATAGATTGTCATTTTGTAAGGGAGAAGATAATGCAAAATCTGGTTCAAACACATCATGTGTTTACAAAGGAGCAGTTGGCTGATTTGCTTACCAAGAGCCTAGGCAGACTACCACACGACTACTTAATGTCCAAGCTTGGTTTGAAGAACCTCTTCCAACCATCAGCTTGAGGAGGGGTGTGAAGTTATACATATATGCCAGCTGTTCAATTAAGTCTAATTAAGTTGTTTGTAACTAATTAGATAGTTGGTTAAAAAAGTTAGTTATATTTCTGTCAGAGTTAGTTAAGTTGTAGACTGTAGTTTTAAATTATGATGTATGAGTATTATTCATATTAGATGTGTTGATTGATAATGAGAAGGTTCCTATTTTCTTCTCCCATGTATCTTCATACATCTCCTCTCTAATTCATCTTCTTCTTCTTCCATTGTTGTATACTCTGCATCTTATCAAGATACATAATATTATTGGGTTTATAATTAAAGACGTAGCCTTTCATTGATACTTCCGGTCTAAATTTTCTTAGACATTTAGCTAGAAAAACAAGAATTACACAGTTGAAATCAGCATTCCATCTAAGAATTAATATACAGTTGGCAAGTCCGTTGAAAAAATAGCACTTGTACATATCTGTCACGTATATTAATTTATTTAATTAATTAATACACAGGTGAAGCTCTTATCATCAATTGTGTTGGTCAACTATGTATATAAAACATACATAACAATTAACTGTTGAAAAATATCCTACTTGGCTGGAGAAGCTAATTTTTCAACTTTTTCCTCTTTCACCTGCCTTAAAGAGAGTGTGACAATACTCCTTTATCGATTAATCATTTTAGTTCGAGAATGCACTGAATAAAAAATGTCAAGTCTAGGTTCTGAGTTTTTAGGCCTTCAAGATTAATTTTGTGAGCTTGAGGAATTGACCTTTTCTTTTAAGTCGGGTTATAACAAATCAATTAATTGGTACGAGATTGATTAGTTGCTTCTAGTTGATTTTCCTGTTCCTTAATTAATTTGTTTTAACCCATAAATGCCGTGTATACTTTTTCTTATTTATATATAATTCAAAGTACTCTGAAGCATGATATAGAAATATAATAGTGGGAAATATAATAATAAAGGTCAAGAAACATCAGAAATATTTCAAAGGCAAACAGGCAATAGCGTACAAAGTATATCTTGAAGAAACTTAAGAACTAGGTACAACACGTTTGCACATTAAAATATGAAGCATCATGTACAACACATCGTATGATTAGTATTCTAAAAAAATCAGAAAAATAATTAGTTGACATCATATCCTTATAACTAGATCAAAAAAGAATCTCTTGATCATTTTTTACAAGTCACAACTATAAATTCGAGTTACACTAAAAAATAAATGAATATACTATTGATTTTGGTGATGAAAGGGAGTGGGAAACAAAAGCCATGGATCAATTGTCCTTGATGTTGCTAGACTGTATCTTTTCTGAAACATAATTATCCACATTGGTCCACTGTTAATTAATTTACTCCAATCAAATAATTTAACAATAAGACTTATTTATTTAAGTAAAGATACATATTTGGTCTATTTATGTTTATGTAATCGTATATTTTTTTCAAATTTATTTTAAAAAGAATTAATGGCTAATTCTCGTAGCACACAAATATTATAACATGCTTAGAATTCATAGTTGTGGAGCTCCGTCCAAAGGTTCCTCTTGATCTAGCTACAAGGATGGGGCAATAAGGAACCTAAAAGAAAGTATTACTACTAGTTGGATCAAAAAAAGGATTTTTTTTCAAAGCGATTTCCAAAAAGTGATTTGATTAATAGGATTTGGTATAATTTCAATGAAATTGATATTTCAGTCTTTTTTCTTAGAACATATTAATTTGACTCTGCAAAAGGGGCTAAATATGTTGCCGCTAGAAGCAAAACCCAAAAAGCAAAAGTTTCAAAAATCTTATAGTCATAAGTTATGACATGCCTAAAACTATAAGTTAAAAAATCTTAAACACTGCACATAGATGAAGTATCAGATTTAATGACATAGATGAAGTATCACTTCAAGTATAATTAATGATAAAAGTGTAATATACAAGATATATTTTCGCTGTTTTCTTGCAAGTCATTATGTATTGACTTTTTTTTCCTTGTTAGACTTTTCTCCTTCATTTTTTAGGAGTATTAATTTTTAAGCTTCATTTTATTCTACTTGCACTACAGGCAAATCAAATTTTGAACAAAACATTACTGCAACACCACTAAAAGAAAGGAATAATAAAAAAATAGATCCCAGGTAGAATTGATACAACTTGGACACGACAGTAAAAAAAACTTAAAACAATACCACTAATACTCTTAACTGTTACTTCACTAATTAATTAACTTGAACTCAATATATTCTTCAACAATCTTTCAAGTTAAAATTAACTCTCGACTTTGTCCATGAACTCGTCAAAGATCAGTTTATATATCCTATCAATGACAAAGACACCTTAATATTTTTTTCCTTTATTAATTCATCTTTGAAACGTTAGCACAATGTTTCTATTTAATCACATTATGATTAGCATATGAAATGAAGTAATTACATCGCTCTAATTATAATTATCTATTGGATTAATATACACTATTCGGATGGAAAAGGAAGTTGAAGGTGAATCATCTCGAGTAGCAATGCCACCTCCCAACACAGGGAAGCTGATAACCATTCTCACTATCGATGGAGGAGGAATTAGAGGAATTATTCCGGGGGTTATTCTTGCATATCTTGAATCACAACTTCAGGTAATTAATTACCTAAACAAATTAATAAAAAGATTATTCAAGAGTACAATTATCACGACTTGTTGGCTATATATATGTACTACAATATATATTAATTCAATTTTGTTTGAAGGAATTGGATGGTGAGAATGCAAGAATTGCGGATTATTTTGACGTGATAGCAGGAACAAGCACGGGTGGCCTTGTAACAGCCATGTTAGCTGCACCAAACAAAGATAAACGCCCTCTTTATGCTGCCAAAGATATTACTCCTTTTTATATTGAACACTCCCCCAAAATATTTCCCCAGATCAGGTTAAACCATGCTACCTATATATACATATCATTCTTGATTTTTCTTTTTGGGGTAAGGGTGATTTAAGTGCAACTTGCGGGCAACTCGATTAGCTATTTCAGATACCTTCTACTTACTATTAGTATATAAGTATCAGACATAATTATGCAAACCAAGACTTGAACATAATGGGAAAAAGTCAACTACGTACTAGCTAATCTTTTGTTTGAACAATATGCACTTATGATTTTCATTCACTTAATTGACCATCAAATCACACCCTTAGATGCATTTATATATCTTAATTTTTCTACGATAAAAAAAATTTAGTTTCTTTTTTCGAATAATGGTGTAATATGGGCAATAATTTACCTTAACTATTCTATTGGATACCTGCTAAGGTAACATGCGTCCTTCACTTTAGTGGCGACTTGGCCAAAATTTGTGTTATAAAAAATACTTTTTTGTAGCGGAATTGTGGTGATAAGTGTTACCGTATATGAGCATATCTTGTGGCGACTTTTAGTTGTCTTCACAAATAACCTTTAGTTATGAAGTACTAGCTACAACCCAATTATCGCTGCTATAGACTTTTAGTAGCGACTTTTGGGGAATTATCAGCGACTTCTGTCTCCATAATAAGTCACAGTTCTTGTAGTAGTCCCAGCAGTTTTTTTTTTTGTCTTTGCTCACTTTTATAATTTTCACCTACCTCATTTACAGTTAATTAATTAGAGTATTAGACCACACTTAATTTACAATGAACGTATATCTTTTAATTTTGTGGGATTAGTTGTTGCAGTGGACTATTTGCTGGAGTCATAAATCTAACAAAAATGATGAACGGACCTAAATATGATGGGAAATATCTTCATGCACTTATAAAGAAACTTCTAGGAGGTACCAGGTTGCATGATACCTTAACTGCTGTCGTAATTCCAACTTTTGACATCAAAACACTTCAGCCAGTTATCTTCAGTTCATATGAGGTATTCCTTCTTTTGTTTAACAACTTGTAGAGATATACGTGAAATTAACAATTTGAAGGAAAAGACGAATAAATACTCAACTATTTTGTAGGCAAATTCGAAACCTGATTTGGATGCGGAACTGGCGGACATTTGCATTAGTACCTCAGCAGCGCCAACATTTCTACCTGCCTATTGTTTCAAGACCCAGGATGCTCAAAATAAAGACCGTGAATTCAACCTAATTGATGGTGGCGTGGCTGCTAATAACCCGGTAAATAGACAAAATTCTTGAATACCATTACTTGATAATGATTGATCACTTTTTTTTTTTTATGTATGTGATCATGAATATATTTTAGACATTGATCGCAATTGGTGAGGTGACGAAGCAAACATTGATGAAGCATGGAGACTTATTCCCTATCAAGCCTATGGATTATGGTCGTTTTCTAGTGATCTCACTGGGTACAGGCAATGCAAAAAATGAGGAAAAATACAATGCTAAAATGGCTGCGAAATGGGGATTACTTAGCTGGTTAACTCATGACAACTCCACACCAATCATAGAAGCTTTTAATCAAGCAAGCGCTGATATGGTTGATTATCACAACTTTGTGGTTTTCAAAGCTCTTCACTCAGACGATAAATACCTCCGAATCCAGGTGTACCTCGACCTTCAATTATATCTACAGTATATATATATAACTTTATTTATTTAACCTATCAATGATCAATCATACATTTATTTGATATGACCAGGATGACACTTTGACGGGGAACTTGGCCTCAGTTGACATATCGACAAAGGAAAACTTAGAAGGTCTCATCAAGGTAGGAGAAGAGTTACTGGACAAACCAGCTTCCAAGATTAATTTAGACAAAGGAGTTTATGAAGCAGTTGAGAATGGAGGAACCAACAAGGAAGCTCTACAGAGGTACATGATTTGTCTATCGAATTTTTAGACGTGGAACATTCATTATATTAACGAGTAGTTATCGTTTAAAAATGTTACAGGTTTGCAAAGAAACTTTCGGACGAGAGAAAATTCCGTCAGGCTAATGCCGGGCAGTAGCCCGTTGGTCTCATCCACTTTGTTGCTACAGCGTGAATGTATTAATTGTGTGTTTCAGTTTAATAATGTTCCTACTTATTTTTATGCCTTTATAATATAATGTTGGTGGAATTAAAGCTGCATACCTTTTGTAGCAATATCTCCCAAAAATTTCCTACTTTTATGATTTATTTGGTCCTGTTTAATTTATAAGTAGATAGTTCATCAATTAGTTTTATATGACACCCTATGTTTACATTCAAAAAAAAGAAAAAGAATAGTGCTGATTTACGGGCGGTTTAAAATAAAAAAATTGTTACGTGGGATGGGGCAGATTGAAATCTTCACGGATTTAAGTCCCCCTCCCTTTTTCCGTTACTATCTCTATAGAAGTGAAGTGTGAAGAGACAAAAAAGAAGTCAGACAACATGATTATGAGAAGGAATTTAACAATGTTATTTTTTCCTTTCTCATATAAGCGCTCAAGTAAATAACTGAAGACAATGGGTAGAGCACACCCCCTTTGGGAAACCTTAACGTAGGAACGGATAAGTCCGCGAAGACTTTAATCCGCCCTACCCCACCCGGCCACGGGCCACCCCACATAATTTTTTTAAATAATATTTTTTACACGGTGCCATTCTCTAAAAATATGTAATTATAACTTACCTCAAAATTTAATACCTCCATGAATTTTTTCAGACTATCTGTGAAGCTGTTATCAAGTAGTATAAAATATTCTTGCTAATAAAAAAATATTCTAGATCTAGATGGCTGATGATGCAGACCTGTATTTCAAGTTGATCTTGACGAAGAATGCCTCTAGGACTAGAATCTAGATCACTTTGACTTTAATAAAGACAATATCAGATATTTTTGCTCTTTTTATCAATACCTAAGAGGATGGAATATTAGCTTGAGATGCATTTTCAATAGGTGTGAGCTAGGATTTAACATTAAGTAATTACCATAAAAAACTCTAACGAATCTTAAAGGTCAAAGAACATGAATTAAGTTCATCTTATAAAAATTACCTTAAATGAAGTTTTTTCTTTTTTATGCCTCACATGGTTCTATGCTTCAAAGAAGGTAAGCGGGATAAACGTGTGAAATCGTGCATTTGTTAACTGAAACCAACACATGTCCAACAATTAATCTTCCAGGACTTGTAATTAAATAAATTTGAATTATTAGATGCTGGTACAATTACTTGGACAAGACGCTGAAGAAACTATAAAAAATATTATTACTAGTTCTTAACTATTACTCCATCTTATCTAATCTTTAATTCCGTTTCTTTGTCTTAATTATCATTTAGAGAGTATTTTTCTTACAATAATTTTTTCAAATACCTTCTAAATATTGTGACTTGTTAACTATTTTAACTTACAATACTTTTTATATGTTTTTAAATATGAAAATTATATTCAAAAAGTTAAATATTTCTATTCATATTCACATCAAACTTTAGTTATTTTGATCCTCGTACTTCGAATTAAGTCGAACAAAGAGAGAGTATTTGTTGAGTATATAGTGTGTACAGTGAAGTCTGTTAGCACAGTAAAGTTGGTTAGTTAGTTGCAACAGTGAAGTTAGTTAGTTAGTTAGTTACTTTTCATTATTCTAGAATTGAGTAGATGCTTCTAGATTTTATTAATTAGAAATTGTATATAAGGATCACAATGTAACACTTATCGTTTTAGTTTTTCTTCAATGAAAGTTTTCTCTCTTCTCCTTCAATCCAGTACCTCTGTGCACAAGCTTGACCTCCATTAATGGAGGAACAGAGCAATTTAGCAGACTTATGCTGCTGATTTTATCATGGTATCAAAGCTCGGTTGATTGGTTGTGCTCTTCCTCCATCTTCGATTTACTTCGTGAGTTTTTTTTTCCGCTGTAATTGTGAATTTCTGTTGCTGTTTACTTTCGCGATCTACATCTGATTCATCTTTGCGGTTGAGTTCTCTGGTTTATTGCACAAATTGAATTCTCATTTTGTGATTGAATCACTTCGCGAACAAATCGAACATCATGGTTGATCCCCAAGCTGATCCTGCTTC
This sequence comes from Solanum acaule, assembly GCA_036250505.1. Taxonomy (NCBI): domain Eukaryota; kingdom Viridiplantae; phylum Streptophyta; class Magnoliopsida; order Solanales; family Solanaceae; genus Solanum; species Solanum acaule. The sequence goes on from JAJOOR010001646.1 coordinate 18,081, forward strand.
TAGTTCGTCCACAGTTCGAATGGATTTTACCAGTCCTTTTTACTTACATCCTTCAGAGAGTGCAGGTTCCTCTCTTTTACCTGCAGTTTTTGATGGCACTGGGTATAGATCTTGGAGAAGGGCTGTTCTTAGAGCTCTTTCAGTTAAGAGTAAAACAGGGTTCATTAACGGAACAATTGTGCGACCTACTCATACTGATCCCAGTTTCATGCAGTGGGAGAGGTGTGATGACATGGTCACCTCTTGGATTCTAAATTCCCTGTCCCCAGAATTGCGTGATAGCTTGCAGTATGTGAACAATGCCAAGGAACTTTGGGCAGAGTTGAAAGAGAGATACGATCAGACAAATGGTTGTAAGATGTATCAGTTGCAAAAGGAGATCAATGATCTTGTCCAAGGCACTCTGGACATTACTGGATATTACACAAATATGAAGAAGTTGTGGGAGGAAATGAGTACCATCGATGTTAATTCTCAGTGCACTTGTGTGTGTGTTTGTGGTGGTAAAACCAGAATGCACAAAGTTGAGCAAGACAGGAGACTCATACATTTTTTTATAGGACTAAATGAGATGTATACAACTGTTAGAGGCAATATTCTCATGATGAACATACTTCCTACCATGGCTCAAGCCTTTGCCATCTTGTCCCTAGAGGAAAAACAAAGCAATTGGTGAAGTTGATAGATTTAAAGCCAGGCTTGTACAAAAGGATACAGCCAAACTGAAGGAATTGACTATCAAGAAACATTTTCACCTGTAGTGAAAATGGTTACTGTGAGGTCTATAATTGCTATTGCAGCTGTTGAAAATTGGATGATATACCAGATGGATGTGTTTAATGCTTTTTTGCAAGGAGATTTGATTGAAGAAGTATATATGGACATGCCTAAAGGTTTCTCTAGAAAGGGGGAACAACAAGTCTGTAAGCTTAGGAAGTCATTATATGGCCTCAAACAAGCCTCTAGACAATGGAATGCAAAATTGACAAATGCCTTGTCCAGATCAGGATACACACAGAGTCATCTAGACTATTCTTTGTTTACCAAAAGAAAGGGTTCAGCATTGGTGATTGTGTTGGTATATGTGGATGACTTATTGATCACAGGAAATGATCTTGCACTGATTCAAGAGACCAAACAAGTATTACATTCTCATTTCAAAATCAAGGACTTGGGAGAATTGAAATATTTCCTTGGTATTGAGTTTTGTAGATCAGCACAAGGAATCTTAATGAACCAAAGAAAATATGCCCTAGAACTAGTATCTGAGACTGGTTTAGCAGGTTCCAAACCATCAGCAACACCTTTGGAAAGTAATATGAGGCTTACAAGTGCTGATTTCATTCAAGATGACAATGACGAATTGTTTACTGACATAAGCAAGTATCAAAGATTGATTGGAAAACTATTGTACCTCACAAACACTAGGCCCGACATAGCTTTCTCAGTTCAAAGCTTAAGTCAGTTTTTACAAAAACCAAAATTATCACACTGGAATGCAGCTTTGAAGGTAGTCAGATATATCAAAACAACACCAGGACTGGGGTTGCTTATGAGTGCTGAAAAGCAGCCACATTTCACTGGTTTTTGTGATGCAGATTGGGCTGCATGCCCTACTACCAGAAGATCAGTAACAGGCTATTTGTTGAAATATGGAAAGTCATTGATAGCATGGAAGTCGAAGAAGCAACAAACAGTCTCCAGAAGCTCTGCTGAAGCAGAATATAGGAGCCTAGCTACATTGACAGCTGAAGTAGTTTGGGTATCTAATCTATTTAAAGAGCTAGGATTTCATGTGAATGAACCAACTACCATATATTGTGATAGCAAGGCTGCCATTCAAATAGCAGCAAATCCTGTTTTTCACGAAAGAACGAAGCACATCGAAATTGATTGTCACTTTATTCGAGAGAGAATACAACAAGGGTTGATCAAGACAAGCTACATCAATACAAAAGACCAGCAGGCTGATTTGTTGACAAAAGCTTTAGGAAGGTCTCAACATGATTTTTTGTTAGCCAAGCTAGGTGTCTTGAATGTCTTGAGTACACCTAGCTTGAGGGGGAATATTGAAGATAGGCGTGTGAATGAATTAATAGGAGATTAAGTAATTAGTTGTAATTAGTTTTTTGGAGTTAATTAAATGTAACTACTTTCAGTTAGTTAGTTAGAATAGTAGTTAGCTTGCATAAATAGAGGATTATTCCTCATTGTAAAGTCAGTTTGTGAGTAATACAAGATTCCAGAAATTTCCCAAATCTTCTCTTCATGCTCTGTACATTTCTTCAGAGGGAAGTTGATATTTGGAGAAGAGGACGAACATGGTTTCAATTTAAAGAGAAAGAACACAACTTTTCCTTTTAACTTTATATCTTTAAATAAATATTAACTAATAAAAAAGAAAAGAAAAGTCAAAGATTATTTAATTAAATTAGTAAAAAATAATTATGTATTAAAACTTAAGAATAAATCAATAACAATTAGAAACCAAAAAAAAGATTTGTTAGTGCTGAGGGTGACTATTGTGTTGTGCAAATTTTTTTTTAAAAAAGGCAATCAGCGGGACTTGTCTCGTGACCTCCACAAAGAAATGATGACCCTCTGCCACCGGCCACGAAGTAATTTGTTAACTGGGTGGCAAGTTCGTTATATATATGTATGTTGTATATATATATATACACCTATATCTATAGAGTTTCCGTTGGAGCTTGTGGGTGGTGTGGCACCCCCACGAGTCTTAATAGATCCGCCCCTAGTTAAGACGGCCCTGATAACACTTTATTTATTTTATTCTAAGAAGCCAAAGCTAGGTGTCAAATCCTAATAACTGGACATTTCTATAATTTAGTTTGGTGGTACTAATTGTCATCTGATGATTAGTTAATATATTAAAGATTGAAAAATCTTTCATTTGCTTTGTTGTTAATAAAACAAAATTAATTATGATTAGTCAGGCGTGTTGATTAAGTGACTATTTTAACATGGCCTAAAACAGTCTTATATGTCTCCCATTAATAAAAACATCTCATGGAATGTCTCTATAAACCACATATATACTTGTTAACTACATTGGAGGCAAGTGCACTTGTCACGTAATATTATTTGATCTTATCACTCAAGTGTCATCAAATGAGCAATATATTGTTTGTTTTCCACAAATCTCATCTTTTATATTTCCTCCTGAATTTAATATCTTTGGTCAAATTATAAATCGAGTAGCGAAAATAATCACTAGTTCACTAATATTTATATCATGGTATATTATCTATGCTATACCTCTTAGGTATGATCATTTCCAACACCCAATATACTAATACCATAATGTATTGTGCATTAAACACCGATTATCTAGATCAAGCTATATATTGTCCCAAAAACATCTCTTCAATTTGTATGACTATTTACGTGGAGTTCAATTTCTAAGGAACTTTCAAAGAAAAGGTTTCAAATGGGTGGTCAAATGACAGATTTTTTGTCCTCCAGAGATGTATTACTCAACGTTAATAGAATTGATAATAAATATTTTTTCCTTCGTCTGTGATGTAATTTAATTTGACACCAAAATAATAAGGGAAATTTGCACTTTTAATCCTTCAAATATTAATTAATTTTAATTTTGATATTTGATTAATCAAAATATACAGTTTTGATCCCCTATAATTGTGAATCTTCACAAACTTATATACCGAATTATGTTAATGTTAAGTTTTGTATTGTTAGTCCACCCATTTATCTCAAGTAACTCTTTAGCGGATCAATAATCCATTTGTTTATTAAGTATTAACTCAAAACATATTAATCCTTTCAAATTAATTAGCTCAATCTGTTCACGTCTAATATGAAACAACAAATTAGGAAATACACCTACTATTTATTTACTGGCATTATGAAACAATACATTTAATTTTGTCTACAATTACTCAAGTTCCTAATTTATTACATAGAGACACCTCACCAGAAGTTGCAAATCTGGGAAGTCAGATAATTAAAAAGTGTTATTTTCTTCTTCTTCTTCTTTTTATTTTTCTTTTTCTTGTTAATTCTTTTGTTTGTTCTCATGTATCTAGCAAGAAGTTTCTAACTTATCATGTAATTAGTGTACGAAATTCTAAAAAGAAGAACACAACTTACATGAAATATTTTTCCACTTCTAGTTATAAGGGAATTAAAATAACTAGGGACAGTAGTTTAATTTAAAATAAGAGTAAAACCAATGAAGAAATTCGATTCCCAAACTTTTTACTCAATTCAGAAAACATTTATTTTTATAAAAAAAATGCAGCCTGCAAAACGCAAGGGGGCCTGCGCCTTGTAAGGCTAAAAATTGTCATAGCCTTACAAGGCTAAAAGCAGCCATAGCCTTGTAAGGCGCTTGGGTTTTTGCTTCTTGCGACGGAAACCCTGGTTTAGACGCCGTTAAAATTTGTAGTCCTTTTGGATTGATAAATAATTTAGTTGCCCTTTTAGAATTTTCAACAAATTTTGTTGCCCTTTTGGTCTCTTTTAAAACACTGGATGTGATCTATATAATTCAATAATGTGGTTTAATCACAGATATTTAATTTCTTTTAATAAAACAAAATTCGTATTTACATTATTTGATTTTGGTAGCTCACATGTTTCATGACCATTTATTGTCTTTTCAATTCATTGACTATAGGTGCCAGAAGCTGCTGGAAGTTTTTTTTTTTTTTTTTTGATAATTAATTTTTTTTATATAATATTAATTAAGCATAAAAAAAGTCAGTGTCATGACTAACCACAATTGGTTGGTATGTTTATCCTGCGTAACGTTGGAGGTATTAGACAGTCTTAATTTATCCCATCATTTATATATTAATAATGGAATGAATTATTCCTCATACATAAATCAAACATTAGAAAATAAGTAAAAAAATTCAAATTGTTTTTTTCATTTTTGTGCTTAAAAAATATAGGCACGATAGCAATTAAATTACAGCTATCGCGCAAGACCCATTGTATATAAGGAACCATACCGAATTTCAAATTGTTTTATTCATTTTTGTGCTTAAAAAATTGCGGAATAATGTCGGTATATATATATATATATATATATATATATGTCAAACTCATCAATTAAATGAAGAAAGAAAAAACTACTCCCTTCATTTCAAATTGATTATCCAGTGTTTTCTCTTGAAACAAAATCTAAGAAAGTTAAAGGAGATTTTTAAAAGATCTAAAGAAATTATGGTCAAATATAAACTTGTTTGTATCTCGAAATCCAAAATGTGCCACAGAAAATGGGACGGAGGAATATTTTTTTTTTGAAATAACGTTCAATTTTTTTGGTACAATGGACTTTGAGTATTATTTAAATTGGAGTACATATAGTGGTATATGGATCAAAATTTGTTTTCCGTTAATTTGTGTTGTTGATTGAATGAACTAAAAAGAGAAAACACAACTTGAAGCAATAGAAACACCTATCAAAACATTTTTTCATGTTACGAAGAAAAAAATATGAGTAAAAAGTTACGAGAGCGTGAAAATAATGACAAAAAAGCATGAGAAAAAACTTTTTTTTTTATTTCTGATAAACCAACTAAGAATCCTAAACAAACTTGTATAATTAATTTAGAGTCCAAGTTATCATATAATATTCTTTTTATTATTTTTATTTAAATATTAACCATATGTAAATATATTAAGAGAAAAATAATAAGTATTTTTAAAAATAAGGTGAACATGTAATTTTCTTGACCACCGTCCGATGGATAGTAGTTAATCTCATATTTTTAAATCTTTGGCCGATGACTTGGGTTGGGCTTCCTCTATTCCTTGTTTTTCAATAGGTGGAAGAAAGATATTTTTGAGCTATTTTCAATACGTTGCAGGCATTTTAACCCTTTTCCCTATATTTATCAATGTACGCAGGTTCAATTTAAAACAATCTATTGAACAATTAGTGTTGGTGACTTGGTGTAATATAGTTGTTGTGAACTGTGATACTTATTAATTAGTTTATTCTGTTATCGTAATTCGTAATTATAAAGTTATTTTACAATATAATTTCAATTTTGTAATCATAAATTAAATATATTTGAAATGTATTAAAATGTCCTTAAATTTTGTGATTTAAAACATGTCATATGAAAAGTTAGAATTAAAGAGTTGTCACAAAATAAAAGAGATGAACATAACACAAACAAATTAAAACGAAGAATATAACCCAATAATGCATTGATGATTTAACACAAAACCAACAATAACACTTTTTATTCATATTATACAATTTTATTCATAACTTAATCAATGTCTCAAAGACATGACACGACTTTATTAGAAACACACACATATACATATATATAAATATAGATATAAATATTTGGTACAAACATGACACTTGTTTTGGAACGGAGGGAGTATCAGAACTCTCTCCGTCCCAATTTTTTTGATTTTCTTCATGGCAAGAAGCCACATTCACTGTATTTAGTGTCATCAAAGGGGTTTGTTCTCTGAAAACAGAAACGACAAAGAGTAAAGCCAGTTCAATCACTGTTAGACAAACAACGATCAGAACAACTAGCCATAACTTGTAATTTTGAACTTCCAGGCATATCAACTGCATGCATGCAAAAATTTTAGGGTTAATTAAATGTACGTAAAAATCATCCAAAACTATATGTAAAATATATAAATGTATATGTATATTAATATATGTATCCAGCTTAATTACAAACTTATAGTAGTAGTAGTTAAAGATGTTAAATGTACAGTTGAATTTGGACGGATCAAAATGAGTTGAGTTAATAAGTTGATGGGTTATTCACTAATGCAAGAGTTATCTGGAATGAAATAGGCTAAAATACAAGTCATAACTCGATTTGTCCAATTTTTATTATGATTTAATTGTTTTATTTTATCCTTTACAAATTTATTTTGTACCTAATAACACTATGTTTTTTTTTTGCTTATATATTATGATCTATATATAACATATCAAATAATTAGTTTTTGAAAAGATTGTTCATGGATAAAATGGGCGGATCACAAACTTGGATGGATTTTGTGTAACAACCCGCTAGGTCGTTTTAAGAACTAGGACTATTTTGACTCTTCCGGGAAAAAAATTTAAAGGGGTATTTTAAACTATTCAGTAATTACGAGTATCTAGTTGATGAATTTTTATTTAATGAGTATTATAGTTATTAGTTAGTGGGCCAAATCCATAGTTAAATTAATACCCAAGTAATTTGGCCGATGTAAATAGATGAATTAAGAATAATTGAGGGTTAATAATTCTTTGTCACCCCCACAACCCACTAAAACTTCTATCTGCACACGACGAGGAGAATCATCGCATAACCTCAACCATCACAAAATCTGCCAGGTAAAAGAAAAATAATTTAAGTTGATATTGTCGTGTGTGTATGTGTTGTCTGGGTAGGAATTTTATTTGGCTTAACGGGTTAGAAATATGTTGTAAGTTATTGCTGCCAACAAATCAGTGCTAGCAAGATTTCGGCTGAAATTTGTCATTAATGGATATAGAATTGTCTTGATAAGATTTCGACTGGAACATAAATAATAAATAAAGTTAAGGAAAGCAAATTTTGGAAACTTGACACTATACCGTAGGATGGTTTCTTTGGTAGGAAAATTAATTGTTAATTAGGAGAGAGTAATCATTACGGTAATGATTGACTCATGATTTTAAGTGGTAATTCATTTAAAAAGGAACTGAAGTATAGTAATTATGAAGGCTTGGAAGTTGGAGCTTTTGTTAAAATTTTGTTAGTTTCTGTTGCTACTCTTGTCACTATTAATTCTTAAGCATAATGGATATATATGAACACTATTATAGTATGTTATTTAGTGGAATTAAGATATAACTCTAGGCTTAAAATATAGGAATATGAGACTTGACATATTAGATGGCACCAAAAATTTAGGAATTTCATTATATATCATGGGTGTTAGTTTGGTGTCATTAGGTTGGATGAGATTTATATATCATTTTGAATTAATGATAGGTGAGTGGATGTAAGGTGCTACGTAGTGGATAGTACGAATGTTGTTTGTTGCTTTGGTTCAGGATCACTGTATCACTTAGTTGAATTCGTAGCATATTTTGTGTCTTGAAATATTCTGGTGGTGTTCACAATTGTTTACCAATAGTGGTTAATTGGTCCAAGAGTGACCATCATGGTTAAGTTGATAATATATTTAAAAAGTGCGAAATTTTAAAGGGGAATAAGATGGTAACATTCGTGAAGTTTGAATAAGTTTTGGGGTTCGGGATAGAGGTATAGCTCGATGGATGTCTATAGATTCATTTACTTATGAATAATGCATATGTGATAGATTGTGAACGTGTTGAAGCTTTGCGAAAGGGAAGGGCAAAATCTTGAGGATTATGACACGTGTTCAGCATTCGAGGTATGTTAAGACTTTTTAGACTTCGTTGAAGGACGTTTTCCTAATTAAAGATTAAAAATGGAATAGACAATTGGTAAGGGTGAAAGATGGGGTCTCGTACCAATGGTGTGACGGGCATTGGTACGAGTACTTGTGTTATTAAAGGGAAAGTTTATTACTATAACATGATAGATTGTAATTTGAGAATGCCAAAGCATATGGGCATTAGCTGATGTACTTAGTGACTTGATTTCTTTTGTATGGTTGTGTTTCCTTATTGAACCCGTATAATTGTGATAATTGAGCTGATTATATGTCATAGCGACATTTGATTTAATGAGATGTTGCATCATCCCCTTTTATTGATATCATACTGTGCACATGCATTGACATGAGATTGAGTATGATTAAAGGTCTAACATGTGGAGATCGTCCGTGTTGAGATCGAGTTAAAATTAAAATTTGGGCACGTAGAGATCGTCCGTGTGAGTGAGTGGTTATGATTATAAGTTGGGCACGTGGAGATCGTCCGTGCTGGGGATTGTTTGATTTTATGATAGTGCGTTAAGATCGTCCGCACAAACATGTGGAGATCGTCCGTGTCGGTATATGGACCTCGCGAGTCCCCCATGGGTTATGAACTCTCGATGTATTTTCGAGGAGTATCATGTATATACAGTTGAGAGAGTACTTGGCATCTGAGGCATATCATTCATGGTGTCACATTGCATTGCATCTCATTATATCCCTCATTCTCGTTGATTATGTGTGTTATTGGTGGTTAATCATTTCGTGACATTTAATTATCTCTATTGATGAAAACTTGGTTGATAAGTATAATGTGGACTTGTAAAAAAAATTAAAGGATTATTTTCTTATATACTCCTGTCACTACTTCTTTATTGTCGGTCTATGAGATATACTGGGTACACGTGGTTTCGTACTCATACTACACTTGCTGCACTCTTTTGTAGTGTAGATTGTATTTCGAATTCGAGCATATTTCTTGGAGCTTGAGTCTGAGTTTGGTTTATCTTGAAGTTGTGGTGAGCTGCTTGGACGTTCTGCCGCCCATACCTTTATCTATCTCTAGTTATTAGGTTGTTTTGGTATTCTGATAGGATATTTCTTATGTTTAGACTTGTTATATAATTGGAGACTTGTATTGAATTTTAGGAGCTCTTATACTTATGACACTAAATCTTGGGATGGTAATTTAGATTTCCGCATTTCATATTTCTAAATGACTTAGTGATTGAATATGATGTTTTCACTTATCTTTCTACTTTAAATATTGAATTGAATTGGTAAAGTATTGGGTTGGCTTACCTATCGGTTGGAAACATAGGTGCCATCACGACTTGTTATTTTGGGTCGTGACATTTTGGATGAGTTATGTTTTCATGGAATAATTTGCTACGCACCTATAATAGTATTCCCCCGTTTCAATTTATTTGTCTGATTTTGAATATGAAATTTTAGAAAATAAAGAAAATATTTAAATTTAGTCATCTTATTTTAAAAGTACGTAGAATGTACCATAATATCATTTAACCTTGTGTTCTTAAATATGTCACCTAGAAAGTTGGACTTTAAGAGTTGCAAAAAAATTACTTCCTCCGTCCCATTTTATGTGGCAACATTTGAACGGGCACAAAATTTAAGAAATAAATGAAGACTTTGAAATGTTTACCAAATTGCCCTTTAAAAAGTAGATTCATTTTTCTCTCTCCTCATAAATATATTGGAGTATTATTTTACGATTAAGTGGGACCAACAATGGTAAAAGAGGAAATGTACCTTTAAATACTTACCATATAAGAAAATGTGACATTCATTTTGGGACTTACTAAAAAGGAAATGGTGCCACATAAAATGGGACGGAGGGTGTAATTTTCTTTTAAATAAATAAATAATAAAAAAAAATAACACAAATAAACTGAAACGAAGGAATAGTAAATAAAAAAAAGTAAGTTACGAACCAATAACGATAGCCAAAAGAAGAACAAAAAAGTGTAATGACCTGTTCCCGTCGTTATAGAAAAGCCAACGGGGGGAAATTTAGGGCCGGAAAACTGTTTTGTAGTATTTGGATTTTCTCAACCTTGTCCAGATTTAGATGAAATCGGAGTCATTGAGGTGTATGGAAATTCGGTAACAATCCGGTGAATCATTTATGATTTTGATTACATGAGTAGTTAGATAACTCGTTAAGGAATCCGTACGACTTTACAAAATTGAATTCGGGCGAGCAGAACTCCCGAAATCGATCTTAGCGTAAAGGGTATTTACTGAGCGTCGTGGGCTAGAGGTGTGTTGTGAAATGGAAATTTTGGAATTTTTGAAATAACTCTCTGTCTTGAGAATGCCGCTTGGGCGTTGGGTTTTGCCACTTTGGTGGGGCCGCTGTGGCGGGGTGGTGGCCGCTGTGGCGGGTCCGACGCTAATTAAAGTCATTAATAAACCCCTAAACAACCTCATTATGTACTTTTTGACTTTTAGAGCTAAGGAACGACCCCCAGGCGACTCCTACTCGCTTTTCACCATTCTTGAGGCTAAAAGTAAGTTTTTCACTCCCCTAATCCATTTTTTGATCCGTAGAACGTAATAGAATAGGTGAATATTGATGGGGGAGGATTTTGTCATAGATTCTATGGTGGAAACAACCCTAATTTTGATAATTGGCATCATGGGTTTGATCTAGGGTTGATAGAATTGTTATGGTTTCGGGTAATTAGTGATTGTTTGTTGATTCCCATGTTGTTATGATTGTTTGTGGACCAAGAACAAGCGGAACGAATCTGGAAAGGGAGGATCAAGTTTCTTAGGGTTTCAAGCTTGTTTCGAGGTAGGTGATGGTTGTGATTCTATGCTTTTGTGATGTATGTTTGTTCTTGCTTCTTTGTGATACTTGTATATGTATGAATGTTGCAATGTTGATAACACTTGTTGTAAATGAGATAGATAATGATGAATGTCATGAAATCATGACTTAAATGTATGATCTTGATGATATATTGTGATTGTGGGTTATTCACTAATGCAAGAGTTATCTGGGCTGAAATAGGCTAAAATACGGGCCATAACTCGATTTGTCCAATTTTATTATGTGGTAATTGTTTTATTTTATCCTTTACAAATTTATTTTGTACCTAATAACACTATGTTTTTTTTTGCTTATATATTATGATCTATATATAACATATCGAATAATTATTTTTTCCAAAGATTGTTCATGGATAAAAATGGGCTGGTCACAAACTTGGATGGATTGGACGAGTTATGTTTTCATGGACTAATTTGTTATGAACCTATAGTCAGTGGCGGAGTCAGAATTATTAGTAAGGGGGTTCAAAATCTAAAGAAATAGACACACGAAGTAGCCGAAGGAGGTTCGACATCTACTAAATATACCTAATGATAATGTGGCTCCACCACTGCCTATAGTAGTATTCCTCCGTATCAATTTATTTGTCTGATTTTGAATATGAAATTTAAGGAAATAAAGAAGATATTTAAATTTAGTCATCTTATTTTAAAAGTATGTAGAATGTATCATTTTACATTTAGTCATCTTATTTTAAATTTATTTTATACCTAATAACATTATTTTTTTTTGTTCATATATTATTACTATTAGAGCTGTCAATATGGGCTGGCCCACCCCATCCGGGCTAACCCATACAGGCTTTGCAATTTGACGGGCTAGGCCGGGCTAGCCAATTTTTATGGGGGCTAGAAAATGGTCAGCCCAACCCACAAGTGCGTGGGCTACCGGCTTTGCCGGGCCAGCCCTCTTTTCTTAAAAGTATATTTTTTATAATTTTTTAAATTAAATTATAATTTAAAAATATTATCATAAATATCGACTAGTGTTACTACTTGTTAATTAAATACACAAATAAAATTATCTATATAATATTTATTAAGTTTGATTTCAAGTAAAAACATAAATAGCTAAATAGAAATATTAACCTAATTATTTTCTAATGATCATAATAAAACACAAAAACTATGATAATATTCCATAGGTTATGGCCTATGTAGTGATTCCCTAGAAATTTTAGAAACTTTATTTTATGTAGTACATATTTTATAAACTTAATTTGTATTTAAATTGTAATATTTCAAACTTTAAACAAATTTTGAGTTTTAATACTCTATTTTATTTTTATTTTTTAATTAATTTTTATTTGGCCCACAGGCCGACCCTATCCATATTTCTCAAGCCCCACAAATTGACAGGCTTATTCAGACCAGGCTAAAAAACCCTTTTCTTAAATGGGCTCCAAAAATCGTAGTCCAACCCTATAAAATCACGGATCAGACCAGACCAGCCCAATGGGCCTAGTCCATATTGACGGTTCTAATTACTATATATAATATAGAATAAATCTTTTTTGACAAGATTGTTCATGTAGTATTTATTTGTCTGAGTTTGACTTGACATGAAATTTAAGAAAATAAAAAATATATTTGAATTTAGTCATCTTATTTTAAAAGTACGTAGAATGTACCATAGTATCATTTAACCTTGTGTTCTTAAATATGTCACCTAGAAAATTAGAATTTAAGAATTGCAAAAAAATTAATTTTCTTTTAAATAAGTAAATAATAATAATAATAATAATAATAATAATAAATAACACAAATAAACTGAAACGAAGGAATAGTAAATTAAAAAAAAGGTAAGTTACGAACCAATAGCAATAGCCAAAAGAAGAACGAAGAAGATAGCAAACTTGTTCACTTGAGCCATATTTGCAAATTAACACTAAATTAATGTGTGGTGATGGTTTTTCTTTCATGGAGAAGGATCTTATTTATAAGCCTCCAAGTATACTACTAATAATTAATAAATTAATTACTCATTTAACTTTTCTCTTTTATTTTTAATTTCTTTTTTATAGGTAAGACGATTTGCTTTCATTTGTTATAAAGAAAAAAAAAAGACCAACAAATTAAAAAAAAAAAAAGCACCATAATTCTCTTGCCAAACCCTCTAGCTAGCCTACATTATTCTTGTCAAACCCTTTAGTCCTAAGGTAATTAGAGGTAAATTATTATTAAATTGATGAGAAAAAATCTTATCAAGAGCTCATCGGTGAATCTCCTTTAAAGAATTAATCTAAATAGTCATTTATCAAATTAATTAAATTAAAAATAGTCAATATATAAAAAAATTCATGTACAACATATATTAGTATATGATTGTGTTTTATATAATTGATATATAATCTAATGTATATGTGTACCGGATTTAAAACAGGAGATTTATCAACTTGAAAACTGCACTTGAGGGTGTATAAGGAAAATAATTTCCTCAAAAATATTAATTAAGAAAATAAGTGGAGTTTATTTACTTATTTTTCATGTTTAATTTAATTTATTGACAAGACTATTATCCTTAAAGTATTTGTATATAATTTAGACTAGATAAAACTATGAGAGGTGGAGGATAGGGGCTACGAGAGTGGGAGATAAAGATGAGTGGTGTTAGAGGGCGAAAATGACATATGAAATATTATTTGTGAAACTTATTTTCCCTATTTTCACAAAGAAAAAAGGTCATTTTCCGTCGTATCGTACACACCTATATATATATATAGAGGAATGTTACTCCATTTACGATCATAGGTAGTGCATTTAACTCATCTCTTTTAATTTACCCCCTAAGATGGCTATGCTATCCTTCTTCTAAAATAAAATAATTAGAGAGTCGATAATCATGTATTCATCTATTTTCATCATATTTAAAGTATATTTCCTAAGAAAATATCAACCAAAAGGTAAGTTATCTAAATTATTTTTTTCATTTATTGATATCAATTGAATACTATTTTTTTCTACCATATATAATGAATCTATCTCCATAATATTTTTTTTGAGTAAGAGAAAAGGTACAAAATACAGAAAACTTGTTAATTTTGATTAAAAGTATATTTTGTGTTTAACCTACGTAAGCTAGATTGTTACAATTAATAAAAATTAGCTAGCATGGTTAAATTTTGTACAACTTGTTAATATTTAACCACAATTTAATTAGGAGGCAAATAGCATCTAAATAAAAGTACTCTTAGTAAAAAATACAGAATTAGTTCCAGCAAAAAATGCTGGAGTCTCAAGCTTTTACAAGTGAAATGTGTTGGAGTTCGAAAAAAAAAATCCTAAATTAGTTACGCGAGTCTCGGGGCGGGCATATCAAAAATGCTCTGGGGCGTAAATTAAAGACGTAGATTCATAAGGCATAAGTTTTAAAATTTGAGGCATAAGCCTCGAGCATAAAAACGCAAGTCCTCGTAAAAATGTAGGCCCAGACGTTTTTAATTTATTTTTTTGAACATTTTTTGCTTTAAAACATATTTTTTTATTATTGGTGTAATGATATTTCTCAAATAGTAATTATAATACTTTTTTCTTCATTATTGATTATTAATACTTATCTCAAATAAAAATCATAACATAATTTCTATATATTAGAGGTTATTTATAAAAAATATATATTTGTAAAATCATTAAAAGGTTTACTTTTGCTTATTTTATTAGTAATAAAACTATAAAATTGGATATACATGAGATTACGCCTCGTGGCTTACGCCTCGCCCCCATACGATATAAAACTTCTCGTCTCACGCCTTCGCCTTTTAAAATACCGGATGTGATCTATATAATTCAATAATGTAGTCTAATCACAGATATTTAATTTGTTTTAATAAAACAAAATTCGTATTTACATTATTTGATTTTGGTAGCTCACATGTTTCATGACCATTTATTGTCTTTTCACTTCATTGACTATAGGTGCCAGAAGCTGCTGGAAGTTTTTTTTTTTTTGATAATTAAAAATATTTATATGATATTAATGAAGTATAAAAAAGTCAGTGTCATGACTAACCATAATTGTTTGGTGTGTTTATCATAACTGTGTAAGGTTGAAAGTATTAGACAGTCTCAATTTATCCCATCATTTATATTAATATATTAATAGTGGAATGAATTATTCCTCATATATAATTAATCAAACATTAAAAAATAAGTAAGAAAATTTTTAAAAAAATCATTTTTGTGCTTAAAAAATATAGGCGCAATAGCAATTAAATTACAACTATCGCGCAAGACCCATTGTATATAAGGAACCATACCGAAATTCAAATTGTTTTTTTCATTTTTGTGCTTAAAAAATTGCGGAATAATGTCGGTATACATGTCAAACTCATCAATTAAATGAAAAAAAAACTACTCCCTTCATTTCAAATTGATTATTCAATTTTTACTTGAAACAAAATCTAAGAAAGTTAAAGGAGATTTCTTTAAATTTTGTGGTCTTAAGTATGTCACGTGAAAATTTAATATTACAAAAATGGCTGAAAAAGAAAAGAAACATTTTTTTTAAACGAATTAAAAAGAAAAATAAAATAAACAAATTGAAATTGAGGCGTATCTATGGAATCCGTATCTATGAATGATTGTTTTAAAAAAAATATAAATAGTGTAGAGTTGTCCTCCTAATTCAGAGCCATGCATTAACGTGAAATAATGTCAAATACAATGAAGAAGGGCCTACATGCCAATAAAAATGAATTTTAAAATAAGAGTGAGTTATTAATTTCCTCCTAATGAAGAGCTATAAATTGTGAAGAATGGACACAACATTTTCAATATACTCATTCTATTTATAACTCTTCATAATATATCCAAAGTTTGTATTATAATTAGCAATATGGCTCTTTCTTCAATTCAAGTGTTTACATTGTTTCTCATTGCTTTCATAGCTACAACTACTGGTGAATTCATGATCTCTACCTCCCCTCTTCTTAATTTACGTACATTCGTTATGCGTGCTAATTATATAGAAAAGTTAGAATTTTCACTGAAATTAATTCAAGATTTAAATAAATAAAAAGTATTGATATTTGATCTATATATACGGTATGATTTTTCAACTAAGGTCCTTTGTTTACACTTATTCCATGAAGATATGAATCTCAATTGTTCAGATCTTAGTCATTAGGTATTTTTCTATGATTTGGGTCTAAATTTGATCACTTAGACGTCAATGATTAAGTGTATCTATTTTTTGTATCGCTTAACATGTTTATATTTATATTTATATTTATATATATACTAAATGATTCAGATCTATAATAATATTTCAATATCATTAATATGTTATATAGTTAAGGATTTTTATAGGGAGACATTTCACCTCTATTACATTCGCTTTCACCCCAAAGTTTTGTTGCTCATCACTAGCTAACCATCATGCATAAATATGAATCATTATGATTTTAAATAAGGAAAAGTTTTTTTACATTAAGATCGATATCACGATAACAAACAATCTTAGTTATTTACTATTCAGATCTTAACATATTTCAGGAGTGTATTCAAATCCATACGTCTTAACTAATCTTATTATACCTATTCATATTCAGTTCAGGTGAAGGCTTCACGAGATTTACCCATGGAAATCGTGGCGCTGGAGCAAAAATTCGCTCTTGTTGGTGATATTTTGACTTGCCTAAAGGCATGCAAAGTTAAAAGTGATTGTAATGATGCTTGGGTTTGTAGTGATTGTGCACCAAATGCTTTCCCACCAAACTACCATTGTGATGTGCTCACAGCTAATGGTCAAGGATATTATGCAACTATGTTACAAGCACGTTCCAACAAGCAAATTGTTTGATTATATATATATATATCAAGTTATGTTTGTGTATGTGATGCTTCAAGAGTTTATGTGAGTCTTGTTTTGTGTGTGTGTGTGTTGTAATAAGTAAGCAAATTTCTTTCTAAGAAAAAGAGATTTGGTTACACCTCTAGTTGGAGCTACCTATCATGATGTTCTACCACCAATATATATTATATTATGTGTGGTTGTTCTAGTTACGTTCTTCGTTCCAGTTTATGTCTTTAATACATATGTGTGTAGGTCTAAATATGTTTTTATATTAATCTTCTAATTATATTATGATGTTAAATTTTGTATGAAATAAGAATATTTTTTAACCGAATTATTAACGGTAGAAATGTATTTACGCCAAACTATTAATGAATAATAAATCTGGTGATTTTCAAGTACTTTAAAGAAATTTTAAAACCTTTTTTGAACATATAAAATCTAGGAATAATGCAATCAAATAATTGATTAGCAGAAGAATTGAAATTAAATAAATATAATATAATCGTAATTAGTTTCATGATTACATACAATATTCAATTAATTTCTCATTAATCATAAGGGTAACATTGAAAACTTGTAAAGAAGGAATTAACTCATGTATTTTCTGTACTTTTGAAGGATCTTAATTAGTTTCATGATTACATACAATATTCAATTACACTACAATATTAGAAAATAACACGTGTCACTTTGTATAGAGGTTTTGTTATATAACATCCTATTCACCTATTATAATAAAATGAATGAAAATTCTTTCACTTAAATCAAATGTTTTGAGTCAAAGATCTTTTATAAGTATACTCTTTTTAATAGATTTTATATAACACAAATTTAAATTATCGAAATCACCATCGTTATACAATGAAAATGAAAAAAAATGAATATATTATGATTAAAAAACACGTTTTTTTTTTCTTTTTCTGCGACTCCACATGGGATCGTACTAATTGAAATATTAAACAAATGTAGCTACCTACCCATATGCCTGCAATTTAATTTTTTTTTCCCCCAAATTCTTACTACTCAATCGGCGGCGACTGTGATCTCGCCGGGAAATCTTTCGCCGGCTAAGTATGTTGTCATCTACATTGAAATCAGTAGTGGGTTCACTTCCCACAGTGTCAGAACCAAATGGCTCTCAAACAAGATCAGCACCTTCACTAACAATGTTGAAGTTGAACAAAACTATCTTTTCTCCTCTTCAGGTTTTGTTTTCTGGACTTTTTATGGTATAAAATGTTTAAAGATCAGATTTTGTTTGATGGGTGTTGTTCTTTTTGTTAGTTTAGTTAGTATTTGGCTTATATTGAAGTTGAACAGACTTTTGTTTTCTGATTTTTATGCTGTGGAACTGTTTAAGATCATATTTTGTTAGATGGGTATTGTTCTTTAAATGTTAGTTTGATGTGTATTTGGTTTATATTGAAGTTGAACAAACTCTTCAGGTTTTGCTTTCTGATTTTTATGCTGTGGAACTGTTTAAAGATCATATTTTGTTAGATGGGTGTTGTTCTTTTTGTTAGTTTAGAAAGTATTTGGATTATATTGAAGTTGAACAAACTCTTCAGGTTTTGTTTTCTGATTTTTGTGCTGTGGAACTGTTTAAAGATTACATTTTGTTTGATGGGTATTGTTCTTTTATTGTAAGTTTGATGTGTATTAGGCTTATTGAAGTTCTCTTCTTCATTTTTTTTCGTGCTCTTTTTATGCGATGAAACTACTTCAAGATCACAATTTTTTAGATGGGTACTGTTCTTTTATTGTTAATGTAATATGTTTTTGGTTTATATTGAAGGTGAACAAACTCGTATTCCTTTTCTTGGGGTTTTGTTTTCTGATCTTTTTATGCTATGAAGATGTTTAAAGTTCAGATTTTGTTAGATGGGTGTTGAACTTTGATTGTTGGTTTAATGTGTATATGGTTTATATTGGAGTTGAACAGAACTCTTGTTCCTTCTATTCGGGTTTTGTTTTCTGACCTTTTATGCTATGGAACTGCTTAAAGTTCACATTGAGTGTTGTACTTTTATCTTTGGTTTATATGTTTTTGGCTTGTTTTGAAGTTTCTACTTGGCTGGTAGGTTATATTTGCAAGGGCTAAGAGGGGTTTTAGTTATTGTGTGAAAAATGTGTCTTTCAATTCCTTATTTTAGCCCGGCAGCAAACTTGCACATTCTCTCTAGAAGAGTGGAAATCGTTCTCTGAACACCGGGCTTTTCAAAAGAAGAAAGAGAACCTATTTCCATCAATAAGTCAGTATTAACTTGAATCTGAATTTGGGCAGCTTGAGGCATTTTCTACTTCTTTAGTCGTTTCTATCCCTTGTACTATTGAGTTATCCAAAGAACATACAATTTGATTTTGTGGCTAGTAGACACCAAATGTTGGTATCTTCTTTTGAGGCCTTCCCCTGCTCTTTGTGTTGCAAACAAAATGCTAGATCGACCATTTATTTGTCTTCTTTTATTATAATCAAACCTGGCACAATAGACTTATCTGTCGTTTTCCTTTGCTTGTTCTATTGTCCTATGCCAGTCCTAGATGTCTTTGTTTTGCTAATGTGAACGTTGTTGCATGTTAGTCTATTTACCCTATTGCTGTCGCATGATTTGATCGACTATAGAGACATTTGAACTTTTGAATGGTGTGTGATATATTGGAACTTTGGATAGTAGACATATGCCACATTTTTTTTTGATGTTGACATATGCCGTGCATATTTTTCATATAATCCTGCTTAGAAACTTTGCTACATAAAGTTGAATGTGGGGTTACAAGCCAGGGGCTTATATTTTACTTTGAAAGTGACTTGAGAGCAGCATTTTCGACTTGATGAGGTGGGGCTGTTTTTGGGATAGACCAACAACCATATATGAAGATAAATGATACTGAGCTTTTACTTCATTGAAGGACTTCTAAATTACGCGGACATTTTTTTCTATTCTACGCAAAATCTGATCATTGATGGAAATTACTTGGTTAGACAATTTCCATGAGAGTTAAAAAGTTCCAAATGTTTTTCATTGTGAAACTTGTAAGCAAATACATAACCGATTCTCATAAGAGAAAAGTTGAAGGTGGCATACTGAAAAAATAAATGGTTATATGGCAGGTTTGTTCTTTCAAATGCACTAATTAGTACCACTTTGACAAGAATTTACTTGACATGATATTTTTGTTTGGAACTTGTCCATTTCAAGAGATCTTATCATATCAAATTATCTCTGTCCCGTTAAGAAACAGTCTGATTCTCTGATAGCTAAGCCTATATGAGTTTAGAAAGTATTGAAAAGGTTGATAGTATAATTTGTCGATGAGTAGTTACACTTCAGATTCCAGTGATATTTTCTACATACAAATTTTCAAGCATTATACAAAATGCTGTGGCATTTCCTGCCTAGTACTTATGATCTAGGTGTGCGAATAACAGCTATTCAACTAGAGAGCCTGGTTTTTAGGTGGAAAAGGGTAGAGGGGTGGGCCTATTATCTACCGACTTCTAAAGTGTGTGCCACTGGCCCTCGGGGATTTCTCGGTTATCCAAAAAAAAAAGAAGGTTGCAGCTATTCAGCTAGAGAGGAAATAGTTAGCGGAAGCATTTGTCTCTCTTCTCCCTATATGTCCTTGGACGACATTTTGATTCTTTAGTTGCTTAACCCATGGTGATCATAGCAAAAATTGCTACTATTTGATTTCAACAAACCTTGGCTTTTGATTTCTGATGGCAGAAACCACCCTTTTCTCTTGATACAAGTGCAGGAACCCAAATCTCATTACATACTAGCAAAAAGATGCATGATCTTATGTCATATTATACAGACTGAACCTTGACATATACATGTAACATGTTACTAGAGAAAATAAAATATGTTCTCAGAAATGTGCTTCCTGTGTATTCTTTTCCACTGAGATATTGACATGCATACCACCAAATTCAACGATTAAGCTCCGATAAGGTTACGGTAATTGCAAAGTTTGACCTCCGCTTCTCCATTCTTGATGTTATTTGCTTCTAGCATTCACTAGCCATATGAAATTGAGAGTGTCATTTTACTGAGCAAGCACAAGCATAAGTACTATTAAGAAGTAGATGATTGTCATTGTTTTCGCTAGAGATTTTAGATGCTCTCTCTTTTGTATCTTAGCATGTTATTTCCCTTCCAGTTGACAGGCAACAGAAAGGAGTTACCTCGGCAGGAGACAACCTCAACTGCTGTTTCAAGAAGAGAATTGATAGGTTTGGCAGCTACAACATTAGGTGGACTTGCCCTTTTGGCTGCAGAACCTGCAGAGGCACTTGAAGTAGCTGATATTGGGGATTCAATCAAGGAGCTGCTTGGATTTTTCAAAGGCAAACCAAAAACTGGAGCTGACAACGAAAAAAATCCAAATAGCGGAACTGATGATAAGAAGCCAAAAATGGAAGGCCATGGACAGAAACCAAAGATTGAAGCTGATGAAAAGAAGTCAAAAATGGAAAACCATGGAAACAAACCAAAGGTTGAAGTTGATGAAAAGAAACCCAAAAACGGAGATGATACGAAGGCGTCAGCCCCTCATCACTCAGAGAAGAAAAAAGTGTCTTCTGCTGCTGCTGCTGCACCAACCCTTCCCAACATTTTGAATAACACAGTACCGTAACTTCTCATTTAGAAATGCTGTTGTGCTCAGATACATTTTCAAGAAACTTGACAGACTTTTTGGATCCTACAATTCATTGTTGCTAAACTCGTGTCTAAATGAAACCTTAGACATCAATGTGTTAAATGTCAAGACTATTGAAGTATTTTCAGTTCAATGATTCTCATTTTATCTCTCCATTAAATTACAATTGACAATCTATTGCACAAGACATCCCGCATTCATGTAGGCTTCGGGGAAGGCCTCCATGCCCAAGGGTGTAATATAGAAAGCCTAACTGACGGTACTAATTCCACAACCCGAATTGTGACTAATAGGTCATTATAGAAGAAACTGAAGCACATGACCCGAATCGTGACTAATAAGTCCTTATAGAAGTATACTAACGTAAGTGTCAATGATTAATTACACGACTCAAATTGTGACTAATAGTTCATTATGGACTAAACTTATTAAAGTAGTACTCCCTTCGTTTCAAAAAGAATGACCTCCTTTCCTTTTTAGTTTGTTTAAAAAAGAATGACCTTTTTCCTTTTTTGGTAACATTTTACTTTCAACTTTCCATGTGACATCTTTAAGACCACAAGATTAAAGGGTAATTTTGTATATTTGACATAACTTTAATTTAGGGCCACAAGATTCAAAAATCTTCTTTATTTTTTTAAACTCCGTGTCAAGTCAAACTAGGTTACTCTTTGTGAAACGGAGGGAGTAACTAATATAAAGAACTAAACTTTTTCGTAGTTTAAATCAAGCGACCTGAACATTATGTTTCATATAGCTTATTTCAACTTGCTCGAAAAATTAAATAAGAAAAAAGTGTCACGACCCGGGATCACCCCCTAGTCGTAACCGGCGTACTCGACCTCGAAGAGGTCTAATACAAGCCTCTTAGCATTCATTCATCGCATAGACACTAAAACCATAAGGAATTAAAAACTTTATTTACCAAGAAAACATTTCA
>JAJOOR010001647.1:0-12655 GCA_036250505.1 Solanum acaule
AGCATGCAACTTATCAACAATTAAATCTTTTAGAGAAGAGAAAAAGAAGTAGTAGACCAATAATGAAAACAACCCAATAAATAAGCATTTTTAGATAATTTAAGCGCGTGAGCAAATTGACATTTTTGGCATTTTTGCTATCTTGAAAATAAAGAGCAATAACCTTTAGTTCAATGAACAGATTAATCAAGAGAAATAAGCATAGGATAATTTATGCATAAGTTTAAAGGACGAGACTTTGATATAGAACTAGGAAACAAAGTCCCAAAAATACATACTAGACTCAAGTATCAAATATTCAACCAAAGATGTTATTAGCCAACGATTTAACGAATTTATCATTTCTTCACAAGTAATAAAATGAAACCAAACACAACACCGCGAGTGTTCAATAAGAAAATGTATCCATATTAAATGATCTTAATCTCCAAATTGAGCTTCTACAGAAGACTAAATGACAAGGAATATATGCTATTTAGATTTATACGTTAATAGTGTAGCTAACTTATGCAGACAAAGATAAGACAAATATCAATATGCATGTTATGGAAATAAATAGCAAACAAAAAAAATTAAAAAAATAAAATAAAATATATATATATATACTAAAAGATATTGCTTTGAAACAGAGACTATATATTATATCCATGTTGAGCTAGCAAAACAGTGAATCACCTTAGACTCTATCCTTCACAAGTAAGGCATTGTGCAAGAGGAAATTAAATCTATTTAATTTAAAAGCAAATGAGCCAAACTAATACCAATATTTAAGTGTTAATATTGAATGAAAGAACACCACATAAAGCATGCATTTAAGGGTGAGAAAACATTCTGCCCATGAGCTAATTAGGATTAAGTCTAAAGCTATCAATATACCATTCTTTAAAACAATGAAAAGAGAACAAGGAAAGTAGCACAATTAATAGTATCAAATGCACTAGGAATAATGCTAAAGGGGTTGAAGACATTTACTTAGAAAAGAAATTAAACCAAATCTAATTTAATCACGAGATTATCACATTTCAGCATAGCAAATTCGACATCGAACAGAGGGAAATTATGGTCCTAATACAGAGATCACAAGACCATTTCTAAGAAACTTATGGTTGAAAGGATAAACTAAACGGTGAGCCATGGATGATACACAGGGAAAAAAAAATGAAGGATTCTCGGAAGCCTTAGCATGCACAAAACAGAAACTAAACCGATAAGCCCTATGCAAATCTCATACTAATCAAGCATCCATCATTAAGCGTGTATTTAGATCGCAACTAGACTCAACTAAAAGGATATTGACCAAGAACATACGTAAATGAATCAGAAGGTCATCTAGAAGTTAAAACACAAATACTATAAGCTGAGCAGGTGTATATCCATGATTGTTAACGTCAAAGCATCAACATTTAAAGGAAACATTAACTAAACGCCTAAGAAAAGAGTTGATCCATCACGTAATAACTATTGAAACAGAAAGGAAAATAAGGGGAAATGAGTATTACCGTTTCCGGGCAGCGAACTGAGACCACGACGAGCTAGAACGACGACGACAACTTTCACACCGAAATACGACCTCGAGTAACTCGAATGAATAAACAAAGAGAACAAAAGCAAAGACTGAACCAAACAACTTCAAGAACTTTAGTTTTAATGTAATTCTTCCTTTCAGATACTTAGCTAATTCTTCCTTCTTCTTCTTTTTTTATATCTAAGTTCTTGCCAAAATCTCTCACCCTCTTTAATGGAGAAGAAGTGACATATATATGGGGAAATCTAGGGTCCAATTGGGAGGGAAAAGGGTAGGACCGAGATTTGAATTCGACCCTCAATTTAAATTTCCCAAGAACCAAAAGTTGCTCGTTTGTACAAGAATTCAACCCAAATCCCACGAAATCCGGACGACAGGCATGGCTGGAACGATTTCGTGAGGGCAGACGCCTGCTTTTTCCATAGATTCCGCAGTTCCAGCTGCTGCTGCTTTGACGTTTTGGACTGCTGGGTCCTCTTTGTTATCGTTGGAGAGAAAGGAAAATGGGGCGGGTCGATTCTGGCTGGGTTTCGCTGCTGCTGGATGGAGCGTTCTTTCTGGGTTCTTCACGCGTGAAAAAGAAGAACGTGATGTACAGGGGTCTGGGTCGGTCGGGTACTGTTTGTATGCTGGGTTGTATTTGTATTGTAATTGTATGGGGCATAGTTTTTTCTTTTGTTTTGGGCTGGGTCAGAGGGGAAATGGGCTGCTGCAATTAGCAAGGATAAAGGCCCAAAAATTGGTTTGTTTAATGGGTTTAGGGGATTTGGTTAATAACTAAATAAGATGAATTAATATAAATTAATTAATAAGCTTCTTGATTTCAACAAAATAAAATAATTAGCTTAATTATAGACTAATTAATTAAAAATATAAACTATTATATAACTAAACTAATTAACCAAATATTTAGTTAAAATAAAATCTTTTTGAGACGGTTTTCGAATAATCATAAAATATAATAATTATATACATAGTTATGTAAAACATATATATTATCCAACAATCATAAAATGTGACAAAACTAGTTAAAATAACTTGCAAGCTATATTATTATTATTACTATTATTATTATTATTATTATCATTTATTTATTTTTGAAATTTTATAAAACTAATTATTTTAAATCGTTTAAAATTGAACAAACTCGAAATGATTAATTTATATTGTGGAGGGTCAAAATTGGGTGTCAACACTTAGTTCTCATATATCATTTTAGAGAAAGTGAACTCAACTACACTCTTCCTCAACTCAAATATTCAAGTCTTAAAACAAGTTTTTTAAAAAGGTTTGCAAAAGACTTCTCAAAAGACTCAAAAGAACTCGCATGGCTTGACTCTTAACTCGACGTTGAATTTGAATTATGAATTCAAGAGTTATGATTTATGATATTAAGGATATCGTGATGGTTAAATGAGTTTTAGATAGTTAATCATGAGAAATGGTCGAAAAGCATTGCTTGGGGAGCAAGTCTGCGACGCGGAGATGAATTATAATATTTGATCGTAAAATAATTTTTGAAACAGTAGAGTCCACGTTCTCTCCGCGACGCAGAGAGAGAAATTTCTCTCTGGGGCGAGCAAGTCCGTGACCAATATCTGCTCGATCTTTTCTTCTTCTCCCAAACCCGATTCAACTCATACCCACTGATATTCTAAGGTAAAAACTCTTGAATTCCTATAACCCAGAACAATTTTAGCGAAACTCAGTCAAGAACTATCAATTTTACTCAACCCCTTAACAAAATCTTCGCCTCAAGAACTCAACCAAACATCAAGATTCAAGAA
Organism: Solanum acaule; assembly: GCA_036250505.1. NCBI lineage: Eukaryota > Viridiplantae > Streptophyta > Magnoliopsida > Solanales > Solanaceae > Solanum > Solanum acaule. The sequence goes on from JAJOOR010001647.1 coordinate 3,313, forward strand.
TGAATAACAACTCTTCAAGAAACTCATCACGAAACTCATCAAGAACTTAATTTCTCAATCTCTAGGGATAAATTTGATAGTGTAAAATATGATTGGCCTGTGGGTGAAAGAACCCAACACTATGAAAACTTACATACTTCGATTTGACGAAATAAATCCTTGATTTGCATGAACCTTGATCATTCTTCCTTCTCTTCTTTTCTTCTTCTTGAACTCTCTTTTAAAACCCTATGCGTAATTTTGATTTTTAAGATTTACCCAAATCAGATTTGACCCCAAAATATTACTAAAAATCGTTTTAATTTGATTGGGTAAGGAAAAGACCAAAATACCCCTCACTAATTCGGGTAACTTTCTTTAATTGGACATGCAGATTTCAAATGGCCATATCTCTCTCATCTGAACTCAAAAATTAGCAAACTTGGTGGTGTTAGAAAGAGGATTCCAAGACCTTTCATTTAATATCTTATGGGCCACCTAACTCCTTCTGTACGGAAAGTTATAGTCATTTGAAGTTGACCCAAAACTCATACTTAGCATAACTTGCCAAAATTTTCAATTTGGCTCTTTCCAAATTAGCTCTTTCTATTTTTAGATCATTCTAACACCGGGTGTTACACGTTCTCTTTAATTAGTGAAGGTTTTGATAAGACTTTTGAGTACTTAATATTGATAATTATGCCTAAATATTTATACTAGTATAAGTGATATAAATTTAGTTATTGTTCTATTTCAGATATAAAATTATAAACAAGATAGTTGTAGAATCACACAAGTGTTTGTCTAAAAAAAAAAGTTTCCAAACAATTTTTTTCCTATTAAACAAACATGAGAAAATAACTACATAAAATATATATATTTTTTAAAATAAATTTTTGCATGCCAATCACACACAAATGATACATGATTTACCACTTGAAAATTTTCAAAGATGCACCTAGAGATGACTTGAGATTTGCACTCTGGTAAGACCAGACACATTCATGAGTTCAATAATTTCCCCAGGGTAACATCCTACTTGTTCGATACAAATAGAAAATGAATGTAATAACTATAATATTACCAAATCAAGCAAAGGCACATGTAAATACAATAATCGTTACGCCTTAATTTCAAATAAGATGATGTTAGCTAATAAATATGATCTCGTGTTCATATAGCTCCATAGAAATGAATTGTAAATAAATTTCATTAATAGTAAAGTAAACTTACTTCGTTAACCAAGTTAATGCAATCTTTTGATGAATTTTTGTCACGACCCAAAATCGGGCCATAATGGCGCATACCACAAACCCGAGTAGGCAAGCCAAACCCAAACCAAAACTTAGTAGAAGATAACAGTTTAAATAACAATAATAATGACTAAGAATATGCGGAAATAGGAATAACATATAGAAACGGGTCATAGTATAGAACTGTCAATACGATACATACTATACAAAAGAGGCCCGAAAGTGACGAAGAGGACAAATGAACACAAGACCTAATCCCCAGACCTAGTGTCACCGATACAGGAGGTACTAAGTACAGAAAGGCTATATATACAGAAGAACTGACTAATAAAATTATAAAATACAAGTCATTAAAAGAGATGGAAAGTAGCAAGTCTTTGAATACCAAGAGCTTACAATGATCTAAATATGTGACAGCCAAGGGAGATCCAACGCTCACTGAAGATGGCTCATACTGAGAGTTGCATCATAAAAAGATGCATAAATGTAGTATGAGTACTAAAACACGCCAAGAGCTTACCATGATCTAATTATGTGACAACCAAGGGAGATCCAACGCTCACTGAGGGTAACTCATACTGAGAGTTGCATCAGAAAAAGATGCAAAAGTGTAGTATGAGTACTAAAACACAGGATACTCAGTAGGCATCATAGACTGACTGAGCTCAGAAAAATCAAGTATATAAAGAGAAGCATAATGATACTAGAATTTCAAGGATAGGTTCTATGATACGATGACACCAATACGGAGAACAAGAAAGCAATACTAATAACTGAAGCCCAAGGTATACACAAATACAAGACAACCACAACAATAGTCAATAGCCAAATCACTCAATAATGCAATGCAAATGATGAATGAAGGAAACTATGAAGCTTGGAAGAAACCTCGAGCCACCTAGAATGATACTTCAGACTTATCAATAATATACCAGTAACCCAGATATATGTCAATGGGCCGCGTGGAATGATACTTCAGACTTATCAATAATATACCAATAACTCGGATATATGTCAACAGGTTGCCAGGAATGCTACCTTGGACTTATCAACAAGTATAAATACTAGAATGTATCCCATAACTAAGTCAATGGGCCACCCGAAATGATACCTCAAACTTATCAATATAAAAGTAGCCGAAAAGTACATACAATCATGTAAATAAATGTTTTCATGCCATTTAAATCATAAAGTCTCAAGATCTTCCAAATTATTCGTATAACCCCCTTTAGACCATTTACAAGGCTAAAGATAAGCGACCAAATGCAATTACCATACTTAAATATCATCACAAATCTCAAACCTCAACATCAAAACCATAACACAACAAACACACATTTGGCTAAATCCCATCATGGCACATGTGTACTAACATGGAACTCTAGCTAGTCCAAGTTCACGGCCTTGGGTTCAACAATCGATATTAACACAGTTTATAAGCTCAAAAATACAACAGAAGCAACCAAAAAATTCAAACCAAGAAAAACACGTGTTAAAATAATTTTCACGCCCCCTAGAAGTCATATCTAAGGATACTAAAAGATACCATCAACAAGGATCCACCTAAACTAAGGCCTTCCAGCTATAACTACACTAAGTAAACCCAAAAATAGTCATAAATCGACTAAGCAACAAGGCTAAACTAACCTTAAATTCCAATCTAACATTCTATACTACTCAAAATATAATCAATCCAAATGAGACAAGTTTAAGGAAAGGGAAATCATAACCTACCTTGAGACCAAATCCACACTTAAACCTCTATTTTAGTGTTTTACCCTTCTGAAGGACCTCTGAATTGTGCCAAGCTAACAACAATGCAATGCGAACGCAAAAACAAGCACAACAATTCCCATATTAATATAAAATTTGAAATTAGAAATAAAACCCCAAAAACACAATTTGGACCTATATACAAAATCACAAAATTGACTCTGTCATGAGTTCTCAAGCTGTCCAAGGAAGTTGTGCCCCAGAATGGGCATAATCCAAGCCACCATTGGGAGAAAACATCCCCTTCAATATTAAGCTCAACAAGGATCAAATATGGAGATTTAAAGAGGAAATTGATAGAATTACCAAGGTTAGCGGAAGATTCAACGAACCCAAAATGTACCCACGCAATTCCCCGATGCAACCCACCAAGAATCACTCAACTCCACCAAGTATTACCCTCAAAATTGCCAAAATACCAATTCTTTATTAGAAGGATGCATGCTGAAAACGGACTTTCAAAACTTATAAATGCAGTTGATTATCCCTTCGTGAATGCGGCGATCATCCATATTGACCCTTTGAGAATGCAGCGAAAGGCCCGCAAACTCTAAAGCTAGGAACAACAACCTTCTATGATCGTCGAGAGACTCACGCAAACACAAATGTCTCAGCAGGACAATGTCACGACCCAAAGTATATCCTAGGTGTAACATGGCGTATAGAACCCCGAAAGACCCTAGACAAGCCACTTGGCATACATCATATAAGATAATAGAAATAAATGTTTCAAGAAATAGTATTATATCATAAAATATTTTGACGAAAGCGAAAGTCTAACATAAGTCTCAACAAGCCATTTATTACATCAAAAAAAGTGATTGGGAGGTAACCCATACATCACATACAAAGTCTGAAAACTAAATTAAAGAAAGCGATAAAAATGCCTCGGTCCTCAAAACAAGAGGACTCACCAATCCTTGAGTGCCAAAGATCAACTAGCCACGAGTGTGAGAGGTAGGAGCGTCGGACCCTGCATTAGTGAAACAATGTAGGCACTAGTATTCATTAGTACATGGAATATACTAAGTATGATAGCAATGCATAAGAGTTATGAAATCATCCTAAAAAGCACTTTACATGACATGTAATGACCAAGCTAAAGCATAAGATAAAAGAGTTAGAAAATATAAGTCATAATCATGGTAAATGCAAGCTTCACATTCGAAAACACTTATGAGATACTCTAGAAGTAACATTAGTTCATTATTGTGGGAAGTTTACCATGTAACCGACATAGACCATGTGAGCTATATAATGAAATCCAGTGTCTACCCCACATTAAAAATATATGTCCTTACTTACCAAGGTAAGAACCATGAGTCTGAGCTAAAGTGGATCCACTAGCTAGTGTATATATGAGACCAATCCTACGGTGGAACATAGTTTATGGGAAACGGGTGATCGCCGCAAGTCCACTCAGTGCTAAGAAAAATACCACAGAATAGTCATTAATCATAGTCTTATTATTATCCATGGAAAGATACCATTTACCGAACCAATCCAAGCTAGAGTTCATTTAGAATATCTCTTTAGCTTGATTCAACTTAGGTAAGAAAACCTTTCAACCTTATGAATTCTTTATATGAGAAATTCTTTCACAATCATGTTCGTAGTAGTATGTGAGAGAACCTTCACAATAAACATTGACACTTTACTCTCAAAGCATCCTCAAATCATTTACATCAACTTCATAAAAACATGTGTATCTTCATAATTTCATCTCATATTTCATAAGCTTCATCATATGTTCATCGTCAAAAATCATGGATCATGCATGGGTTAATATGAATTCAACTTAAAATCACTAAATTACTCCAATTCATGCATAAAAAGACAGAAACCAATCAATTCAATAATAATTGGAAAGAACCCATGAAGATTGAATAAAACCCTAACTTTGAATTCATAATCTAACTTGCAAAACTGGAGATTTTAGGAACCCTATGAAGGAAAGGAATCCATAGGTGAATACTAACATACCTTAGAGATCAATGCCCAAAATCTATGCTAAAATTGAGACCTTGGTGATTGAAATCCTAACTTCCTCTTCCTTAGTCTTGGGGAGAATTTAGGGGAAGAACTTAGAGGGAAATTTTGGAATTAAGTGAATGATTTAGAATGGGTAGTTTTAGGACGTAATTCACTTATATATATCTTGAAATAGGGTTTGAAATTACGTAGTTTAGGTATGAAACACTTAGGAAAACGACTAAAATGACCCTAGCTTAAAAACCGACGGAGTAGCCTAAAAAGGAAGGTCGGTCTGTACAAGGCCTCACTAGCCATATAGGAAATGGTCCAAGAGACCCCCCTTCCTAGAAGCTTCTAAACGGTTGGGCTTGGTCCCGTAAATGGGTCTTTCACCTCTATATTGGATGTTTAGGGAACCGCCCATGTGACCTTGGGTCCTGGCAGCCCTAAACGGCCAGCTCACTTGCCTTAAGCGGACAATGGTGCCTAAACAGACTGTTTAAGGTCTCGTGAATGGTTCCTGGCTTATTTTAGGCTTATGGATTTGCTCGTTGGCTCACTTTAACCTTTCTAAAGCCCGAGGTGTTACAACCACCTTCTATGAATGCGGGGTTTCCTTCACGAATATGGAGGCCATGCAAGTTTCTCTCCGCAAACGTGGCCAAGGGACCGCGAACGTGAAGAAAGGAATAGTGTTGCATTAGCAGCACTACATCAATTGTTTCCCAAGAGTAAGAATTCCCCCGACGGGAGCTCAAAATTCGTTCGGAGTCGTGTCGACGCAAACAAACTATGTTACCAAATTAGAAACATCAATCAAGACTCAATGGAGTCAACGAAACAAACAATGGATGTCGACTAGTCAAAATAAGTCAACACTTACAAATAAATACCAAATCAAATGACAAAAGTTACAAACTAATCTCGAGCACCTTGGGATCTGAATCAAAGGTCGTTCTAGACCAAACTTGGTATTTCAGAGCTAACTGTGCTGACAGAATTTCCATCTCAGTCTTTTATGAATAATATTAACCAAAGTCAAACTTTGGTCAAAACTTCAAAGCAAAAACACTTAATGACACAAACTCAAAATCACAGCCTCGGAACCCAAACCAATCATCCCACTAGACCAAAATGACACTTTCAAAGCTGATGGAATTGAAGGAATCCTCATCCGATATATATGAATCTTCAAATGTTGGCTAAAGTCAATTCTTTCACTTCATAATCCTCCAATAGGGAAAAACCAACTCGAAACTCTCCCGGCTACCTCAGTAAACATGTTACTCAACCCATCACCACAGAGAAAAAGTTATGGAAAGGGACAAAATAGTAAAAGCATGCAAAAAATACAGAAATGACCTCGAATGGCATTACAATTTCACATGAAGATCCGCACTTCACTTTATGTAGTTTCTTTGCCTAACAACCTTATTAATATAGTCATTTTTACTTTCTCATCCACTAATCTTTTTTTACTTTTTGTAGTGCTCTTTCTCCTCAACTTGCATTTTCCATTCGATATAATATTGTTTATAGCCTCGTAAATATTTTTGTTTTGTACATCAATATTACGAATACTATTTTTCTCTCCAAATAATTTTTCATTACCTCCAACAATTTTAATTTTGCCAACATCATCAACATTCATCTGATCTTCTTCTTCTTTTGCTCAATTTCTTGCTTTCTTTCTTTGTATTTTTTCCCTCAATACAAATTGCCGAACACATTTCACAATTTCCTTGGTAAGTGGGTTTTTAAGAAAAAAGTAAGCTCCCTCTTTCAAAGCTTTCTTTATTAAGAGTCCATTCTCTTCATCACATACAACTGCATAATAATTTGAAGAAGTTAGAAATTAAAATTGAATTATATTATACACTATGTGATAGTTAATTTCACACATAATCACTAAATTTTATTCATTATAAAGGTAATGTTACAAAATAATCATATATAGTATACTTAATAAAATAGAAATTAGCAATAAATAATTTATATCACTAAACAAAAAAAATTAGTGCTACTTCCATTTAACGACGTATTGTATCCAAACAATTTAACACATTAATAGCAAATTTTACGGTTGATATTCTTAATGATGTATTAATAAAAGTAACCGACTTTGCTCGTGATAGATGTCATAAATGAAAGAATCGAACAAATACTTACATAGTGAAACTATATTCAAGGCCACAACTTGAGCCAAGAGTTTAAAAGAATCCAAATCCGGTGAATGGACATTAATGATTATCGCATCAATATTTTTATTTTCTTTGGAGAGCATTGACATTGCTTCTGAACATGTACCAACCGTGATAACTGCATCAATGCACCTTGAAAGTTAGTGAAAAAAATTATACACAAAATTACCTCAAGAATTTTCAATTTCTCATATATAAATTCAATTGTAATTTTTCAAGTTATATTGTTACTCTTTAGTTTACGCAATTGCACGTATGAATAAATTATATTATTATCAATGTGAGGAATCATAGACAAGTTTACCTATAAAGCTATTTACAGTACCATTAAGGATAAGTAATTGAATATATTTGTGTCAGTTGGAGAAGTAAAATAATGTTATGATAACAAGTGTTATCATCATAATATTTTATGTTTGAAAATTATTTTATAGCATGACCTTATTTTTTAATATCTTAAAAATTGTCTATTGTCTTAACAAATTAAAGTAGAGAAAGAAATTGAATGATCATTATAATGGACCCAAAATGAAAACAGTATTTGACAAATATTCATTAAACAAGATTCAAATTTGTTCCTTTCAAATTAAAAAATAATAATATTTTTTAAAAAGTACAAGGTAGGCGCTATCAAAAGGATGAAATAACAAGTTATATTAAGATTTTTTTTTAAAAAACTTATTGAGTTAAAAAAACCTCCTTGAAATTAGGCGAGAAATTTTAATTAAAAAAAAAGAAAGGAAAATGCTTTGTTTAATGAAAATCGAGCCTACCCACATTTTTTGTCTACATCCAATAAAAAGTTATTTCAAGGTGAATAATAATGATAATCAGATCTGTTCTTATTTCGCTCTTTCTCATCCCTTCCATTACCCTAATTTGAGCCATCTTCATCATCCAAATATTTTTTCTTAAAATGATAGAAAGGTTATTAAAATTCAACGATCTACATCTTCAAAGATTATTTTTGATAGATTCAATTAATTTTCTCTTCTGCCTTTTTGTCACTCAGCCAATTGAAAAAGACTATTTTTTTTCTTATTCTACAAAAAGATCAAATGTAAAAAACATATGCAAGTTAGATTAAATAGTTGAAATTAACATAAAATGATGCCCCTTCAAGAACACTTGGTAAAACTGAAACGACATAAATAGTAACATAAAATTATCGATCCCCCTTTGAATAAACATAAACATCTCTATGGAGAAAGCTAATTGAATGTATGACATATACTTATAGCAAGAACAAAAATAAAGAATCTAATTTTATTTTTTATTAACACGCAAAACTCATTTGATAGCTAGTGAAATTACATAAACAAGTATAGAATGGAGTTATGATCACAGGGAAAAGAGAAATTCAAGATTTACTAGACAAAAGATGAATCTAATAAGAGGTCAATGTTAAAACAAGAACAATAATCATATAGATTAAATCTCTTTTGAAAAGAAAATCACACAAAATTTATTTATATCAAATACCCAAAAATTATAAATTATATATATAAATTTGTAGAAATTTTACCTTTATATTCATACGACTTCAGCAAATCAATCATTTGAGTATTATTCTCTTTGACATGATCAACTAACATCACGCAAACTTCGTCCATTATATCATAACAAGTAGTTGTCATTGAGTTATTTCCTTCAACGATTTGAAAAGATGAGATACAAAAAATTGATTTGAGTATTATTCTCTTTGACATGATCAACTAACATCACGCAAACTTCGTCCATTATATCATAACAAGTAGTTGTCATTGAGTTATTTCCTTCAACGATTTGAAAAGATGAGATACAAAAAATTGATTTGAGTATTATTCTCTTTGACATGATCAACTAACATCACGCAAACTTCGTCCATTATATCATAACAAGTAGTTGTCATTGAGTTATTTCCTTCAACGATTTGAAAAGATGAGATACAAAAAATTGATTTGAGTATTATTCTCTTTGACATGATCAACTAACATCACGCAAACTTCGTCCATTATATCATAACAAGTAGTTGTCATTGAGTTATTTCCTTCAACGATTTGAAAAGATGAGATACAAAAAATTGATTTGAGTATTATTCTCTTTGACATGATCAACTAACATCACGCAAACTTCGTCCATTATATCATAACAAGTAGTTGTCATTGAGTTATTTCCTTCAAC
>JAJOOR010001648.1:0-23080 GCA_036250505.1 Solanum acaule
GTTATATTCAGGTATTAGATGGTTTTGAGACATATTGTATAAAGTCTAGAAAGTCTTTCGCTTGCTATTTATTGAAAGTATCTTCGTGTGTGAAGAAAGTTTTTAATTCCTTATGGTTTTGGTGTCTATGCGATGAATGAATGCTAAGAAGCTTGTATTAGACCTCTTCGAGGTCGAGTACGCCGGTTACGACTAGGGGGTGCTCCCGGGTCGTGACATCTACTTAGAACAAGTCAAGTCATTTCACTTGAGGAATTACAACATAGCAACTCAAGGCTACCAAAACATAGCACCATGCTAGGCTAGACCAAGCTACCATGGAAGATATACTAGCATGCAAGTCCAAGCTACTATTTCTAACCCAAGCTAATCATCTTGCTACCCTAACTACATTATGATAAATCAAATTACCATGGAAAGCATACCATCATGCAAGTCCAAATTACCCTTAGGAGATTATGAGTTCTCAATCCTAAGCTACCCTTAGGAGAGTATTAGTTCTAAATCGTAAGCTACCCTTAGGAGGGTATGATTTCTCAATCCTAAGCTACCCTTAGGAGATTATGATTTCTCAATCCTAAGCTACCCTTAGGAGGGTATGATTTCTCCATCCTAAGCTACCCTTAGGAGAGTATGATTTCTCAATCCTAAGATACCCTTAGGAGAGTATGATTTCTCAATCCTAAGCTACCCTTAGGAGAGTATGACTTCTCAATCCTAAGCTACACTTAGGAGAGTATAATTTTTCAATCCTAAGCTACCATGAAATGGTCTTGGCCTAACCATGTTATGCTACCATGAAAGCACTCTAAGATGATAGTCCAAGCTACCCTTAGGAGAGTATGATTCCTCAATCCTAGGCTACCAAAAGTCCTACTAACTCAAGCTGCCATGAAAACACCCTTTAATGCTAATTCAAGCTACCCTTAGGAGAGTATGGTTCCTCAATCCCAATCTACCATGAGAACTCCTAACTCAAGCTACCAAGCTTGGTCTTGTCTTACCAAGTCAAGATATGCATGAAGGGATCTTATGTCACAACTTCAAGCTATTTTAGGCTAACATGATTTGATTTATTTTAGGTGAGTAAACCTTTAACCTAGAATCAATCTATGTGAGAAGACCCTTCACATTCTACATACATACCTTAATAAGGTAGTTTACGTGAGAAAAGACCTTCCACCATAATTTCTAACTACCATTCATCATATTAGGTTTACTATCAAGCCATAGACATCAACATTCATCATAGACACCTAGGTCACAAGGTATTCTATTCATATACTTCATTCTTGAGTGATTCTAATCATAAATCATCATAAGGACTCAATGTCAATCATTGCTAGTCATGATCAATCATATATTCTTCAATCTAGTTCAATTCATGTTTACATGCTTCTATTCTTGAACAATTACTATTCATGTCAACAATTCTAGAAGATCATCTATGATTACTCAATTTCTCTTCACAAGACATAAACCCACATTACTTGATTTCATCAATTAGACTAGGGTTAACCATGGAAACATGTAATTTCATCATAATATCATGATTCTATACTAATTCAATCATAAGCAATCAATATCCACTCAATTGAATCCATACTTAACTAAACCCACAATATTGGAAGGAACACTAACTTGAATTGGGGATTTCATCTTCACAATTGAGAGATTTCTAGGGGACTCCATGGATGGAAGAATCCATGGATGAATAAGCTAACATACGTCGGATATAAACCCTCACAAAGCTTGGAAGATTGGAAGAATTGACCTAGCTTGACCCTTCTTCTTCTTCTTCTTCTTCTTCTTCACTTCCTAGAGAAAGGATTTCTTGGAGGGAATTGGGTTCTTTGGTGAATTGAAAATAATGTCGAGGATCAATGTATTTAGGGGTCTATTAGGTTTATATAGGTGGTCTAAACTAAGTTAAAACGACACCACTTAAGCCCTAACTAATTATGGCATGACCTCTAAGTCCCCTCTCTTAATCGACTTGAAGACCTCACTGTTTCACCTCATGAGACCACGCACACGGGCAGTGGGTCCACCCACGGTTCATGCTGGTCATCCATGGATGAGGGTTTGGGAGATTAATTTAGGGGTTTTGACCCACGAGACCCATCCACGGGGTGTGGATCCCCCTACGGGGCGTGGTTCCCCTCGTGGATACTACTCTAGGGAGATTTCTGTGTATTTTCTAGGGTCCTCTCCAAGGATCCTTGGTTGGTCCTTGGGGAGTCGTACCTTGACGTTTTCACCCTAAACCCTTCTTTCTAAGTACGAAAAGTCAGATCTATGACTCTAACCCTCACGCCAAGCTCTAGTTGACCTACTAAACTACGGGGTGTTACATACCCCATCCCTTGACACTGCATGACCCAAAAAGGCAACCGAAGTCAACCACAATTCACACTTAGAAAATTTCTCATACAACTTTTGTTTCCCAAGAACACCTAGAACAATACGAAGGTGGTCGGCATGCTCTTCCTTACTCTTAGAATATACCAGAATATCAATAAATACTATAACAAACGTATCAAGAAATGGTTTGAACACACCATTCATCAAACTCATGAAAGCTGCAGGCGCATTTGTCAGCCCAAATGACATAACTAGAAACTCATAGTGCCCATAACGGGTTCTAAATGCCGATTTTGGTATATCCTCAGGCCTAATCTTTAACTGATGACAGCTAGACCTTAGGTCAATTTTAGAGCAAACGGATGCACCCTGCAACTGGTTAAAATGATCATGTATACGAGGTAGTGTGTCACGACCCAGGGGTACCTTCTCGATGTAAAATGGCATATAAAACCCCAAAGGACTCCATACAAGCCACTTAGCATATCATAACATAAGTCATAGAAAAATAAGAATAAAAACACATTTCAAGTCTAAAATATTCTTCATAAAAGAAAAAGCGGAAGTCTAGACTCTAAGTCTCAACATAGCCATCTATTACAATAGTCCGAGTGAAAAGGGACACATCCAATACAACATAGTTTGAAATGAATATACAATGAGACAATATCCGTCCTCGAACCAAGAGAACTCACCAACAAGCTAGGATAAAGAAAATCCAAGCTTAGCCACAATGGTGATCGCCTTGAGAATCGGACCCTACACTTGGGAAAACTATAGGAAAAGTAGGCGTTAGTACAAAAATGCACTAACTATGATAGGCACGCATAAAAACATTGAAACCATGCAAAAATGGACATTTCATTTGAAAGTATGAAATTTATCAAGTTTAAACCTCATCATGAAGACATTGGAAAAGCATAAGTCATAAACGTAGTCAATACATAGATCATCATAACATAAGAGAAACACTTCATAATTAACCTCAAAGTATACTTGTGCAATGCATGGATAATACCCCATAAATCTCACTCATACTAAGTTAACCTCCTTAGGCCATCATTCATATTCTTTTTCTTAATGTGGGAATAAGCCTCAAATGACATGACCATGTGAGCCATAACATGGTCCCCCGGTGTTACCCACACCAAAAAGGGGTGTCCTACTTACCTAAGGTAGAACAATACTTTTAGCTTAGGTTGATCCAATATCTAAATAACCTATGAGGGCACATAGTTTATGGGATAAGGAGATTGCTACTAGAAACCCGACCTCTACTATCGTGAGGGCTTCCATCTGAAGAGATTGCTTCTAGGAACCCGACCTCAACTATCATGAGGGCCCCCCATCTCATATCAATATCCACTCGGTGCTAAGCATTATTTCCCACAGAGTTCTTATTAAGTTTTGACTTAAGTTCATATTCATGGAAGGATGTCATTGAAAACCAATCCAACATAGTTCATAGTATAGCTCTTAGATCATGCGTGAGAATAACCTTTCACCGTCTATGTCTACACATATCATAGATTCAATTAAGTGAGAATAACCTTTCAACCTTATAATCTTCATATTCTGAGGAAACCTTTCACATCATATTCATATTCGTACATAGGTGTGTATATGAGAATTGTCCTTTCAACAACACAACAACAAGATCATAATCATAGACTCTTCACACTCAAAGTGTTCTTAAAGCATATACATAAATCTCATACTCATGCATAATTCTCATACTTTGCCCTTCAAGGGTCATGGCTCATATTCAATCAACACATCTAGAATTCAATACATTAGACACGGATATAATCATAATTCAAGTAACTCAATCACTACATGCACAATTCTATAACATTTTTCTTTCATCAATCAATACCCACATTACAAGATCATAATTAGGAAAATAGGAGATTTCATGGGTTCTTGGGGAATTCATCATAAAAGCCATAGGAAATCATCAATTCATACATAATATATCACAATTCAATCATTAGAAACGAGTTTAAAAGGAATAACTCATGACTTTGGAATCAAACCCTACCTTTTGGGGATTTCTAGCTTTGAAATTGGGATTTTGAAGGGACTCCATGGATGAAAGCTATCCATGGATAAAGAGCTACCATACCTTAGCAATTAATTCCAATGAAATTTAGTAGAAAACCTTGCTCCTTGAAACCCTAGGTCCAACTTCGTTATTCTTCTTTCTTGAGTTCTAGAGAGAGAATATTTGGAGAGGTTGAGTTTGTGAATTGATTTTTGGAAATAATGAGTTTGATAAATTAGTTTAGGGGTCTAAAAACACATCTAATTTAGAGTAAAACAATGTCACTTAATATTAATTAAAATCAGAAAACCCCAAAATGCCCCTAAGCTTAACCCTTAAACTGTCTCCAGGCCACCACCCATGGTCACCCACCCACGGGCCGTGGTTGGACCCACGTGGCGTGCTGGTGAACCGTGGTTGGTTTACTGGGACTTTTGGCCCATCCAGGGATCACCCTCCTACGGGGCATGGACCCACCCACGAGCCATGATTCCAACCGAAGGTCACTATTTTGGGCCAATTTTCAAGGGCCCTTGGTTGGTCCTTGAGGGGTTGTACCTTGACGTTCTAACACGAAAACCTTTATTTTGAATACGAGGAGTTATATCTAGGACTCTAACCCTCACGAAAAGCTCTAGTTTAGCCTACTAGTTTTTGGGGTGTTACACAGTGGATACTTTTCCGAATGGTGAACTTGTTCAATTGACGATAGTCTATGCACATTCTCATACTACCATCATTTTTCTTAACAAACAAGCTAGGAGCACCCCATGGGGAAGCACTAGGATGAACGAATACTTTATCAAGAAGTTCCTGAATCTGAGCCTTAAGTTCTCTTAGTTCTGCTGGACCCATACGGTATGGAGGAATATGAATGGGGCGGGTACCAGGTTCCTAGTCAATGCAGAAATCTATATCTCTATTCGGAGGCATACTAGACAAATCAGTAGGAAACACTTCCTTAAATTCAGACATTACAGGATTAGACTCAATAGGGGAGACTCAGCCTCCACATCCCCAATGTGAGCCAAATACGCTAAACATCCTTGCCTCACCAGTTTCCTAGCCCTAATGGAGGATATGACCTTAGCTGGCTTAGGCTTGTACACCCCTTCCCACTCTAACCTTTCCCTACCCGGGATCTCAAGAGTTACTGACTTAGCATCACAATTAAGCACAACATAATAGGGGGCCAACCAAGTCATGCCTAAGATTATATCAAAGTCAGTCATATCCAGAATAACCAAATCAACGTCTCAAGTCTGAAAACCCATAAACAAGATAGGAAAAGCACAATAAACATGGGTGACTATGACAGACTCTCTAACTGGGGTAGAAACATGGATGCGGGCATCAAGTACATCACAAATCATGTCAAATCCCAAGGCAAACTAAACTAACACATATGAATAACTAGAACCCGGATAAAATAAAACAGTAGTCATCCGGTCACATATAAGAATAGTGCCTATGATCACTGCGTCAGAAGACTCTGCCTCGATCTTGCCCGAAAAGGCATAACAGTGTGCCCTGTCATCTTGACGGGCAAACCTTCTTGTCTGGCTGCACTGCCCCTTTACCTGCATTACCATTTTACCGACCTGCACGGCCTCGCTGATTCCCTCATCGCCGACCTTGTGGACGTCCTCTACCATTATTATTGTTGCCCGCAGGTACCACAGCTCTAGTCTGCTGCTGCACAGGGTCCAACATGCACGGATGTGGATAATCTCTTCTCATATGTTAAGGTTCTCCACCATTGTAAGACACTTAATAACTTAACCAAGTAAGCATCGTTGCTAATGGAGCAGTCGTATCATGACCCTCTTTGATATACACTCACTCTAGGAAATCGTAGTAGAGATTCTAACCTCAATCGTCGAAACTTAATTCCATCATTACTACTGTTATGCCGTAATTTTCCTAACCTTTAGAAAAATCACTTTTGAAATGTTCTAAGTATAAAACATCTTAAGAAAAATACTTAGAAAGAGTCGCCACTTAATTTTTTAAAGAAATTAAGAAAACTTATAATTTTCAAAGATTTAAATAGAAAAAAATCATTTGAAAATACCAAAGAGGGTTCGGGATTCAATTTACACTTCGAGAAGGGTTTAAGCATTCGACGTGTCCGCTAACATGCGATTGACCAAAATATATTTGACTATTTTTTAGGAAAATAATGCTTTAACATAAATAAATAAAAATAAATAAATAAAAATAAAAAACCTACAATATTTGATTAACTTTGAGAAAATAATTAAATAAATGACGCATTTTTTATCTTTATAGAAAGGGATCAAAATGAAACACTTGACTTGAAATACAAGGGATTAGAATTTTAATTAAAAAAAAAGAGTAATTAGAATTTCTTTAATTCATTTTTGAAATAAATAATTTAAACCAATTTAATAAATTAAAGAATGAAAATCATTTTAAATTAATCAACTAACCTTTTGAGAAAATGACTAAGTAAGTATATATATATATATATATATATATATTTATTTTTTTTTTTTTTAATTAATTGAAAAAGTTTTAACTAACATTTTTAAAGTTTATTTGAGAGAAACCTTAACTTGAAACAATTTTAAACGAACTAAAGTGTGTTAAGTGAAAAAAAAAAACATTAAATAACACTTCTTTTTAAGAACAAAGAGTTTTAATGCAATTAATGATATAAGATTTTATTAGTAAAATAAATGAACACAAAAAAAAGTATTAAAAGTAAACCAACATAACAAAAATAACTCATCTTTTGGGGAATCTAATTAAGTTAATTAAGAATTATAAAGTTAGAATTAAACAACAAACAATAAATAATCACAATTAAATAATTAAAGAGTAAGGGAGAAATTGAATTTGGGCCTCTTTTTGGGCCAATTTCACTGGATTTTTGGGCTAATCCAATTCCCATTTTTGCGTATACACTGGGCGTATATCAGTGTATATGAGCATATAAATCAGCTCTTTTCATGTATATCTTGCTTCCGGACACATGTGTTTCGCCACCGCCCTCTGTTTTTGCATTTTAGGCCTGCATATCAGTGTATACCGTTGTATACAACATGTATACAACCCATTTTGGACGTTCGGAGGCTTGCAATTTCAAATTCCAGCTCTGTGTCCTGCCTTCAATTTGTTCATCATCTTTTCTACTTGCAGTGGGACTGACTCGAGAGGGAAAACATGAATTTGGGCCTTTAAATGCCCATTTCGAAATGCGAAGGGGAAAGGATTTGAGTCCACCTTGGACTCCATACGAGCTCACATGTAGCGAAATGAGGATAAAAATTAGCATTCATATAAATCAGTGGCCCCAAATTATATCAACAAATATGTAGCGATAAATAAGGCTAAACTAACACCAACAAAAGGCTAAAATCATACCAAGTTATTTGAGCAATTCACTCATGTTGCATATTAGTAGGAAGCAAAAGAAGGATATTTCAACAAGTTATAAAAGAGAAAAAAAAATTAGGAGAAGAAGCATATCAGACAACATTCAAACTATAGCAAATTGATCAATTATACTTGTCATAACAAGCAAATGATGCCTATGGCAGAAACTAAAAGAAGACAAATAGATGGACAAAATGTTAGATCCTAAAACAATAAGAAAAGCTATAAAGCTAGTTATTCCTTCTGTATGCCAAATTTGGACAATGAATTATGCTAAATTTACTTTAAGTAGAGGAAGGAAACATTGTTAAATATCTATAACTAAACATGGCAACACCTTTGTTCATACAAATCCATCAAACCTAAGTTCCAAAAACATAAACAACTATAGCATTCATGAGAAAAAAAATAAAATTGTTGAGTAGTAATATCTAATAATAACAGACTATGTCCAAAGGGTAGTGATATTTCCAAATCAAATGAAGGTGAAAAGCTATCTTGATAACCGAAATGGGATTAAACCTAATTAAATGATACATTACATTAGTGGAGTCACAAGCAATGTCATGAATTAAAAACCAAACGACATAAACACAATCTCGACTAAATGAGAAGATGGGTTATACACCTCTACTAGGCAAATTCAAATAGTATTAACAAAATCCATAACAATGAGAACGGAACTAAGGCAGGTCACCAAGACTATAACCTCTTCCATATCATATTAACAAAATTCAAACAAACATCGAATAATCCAAACGACGCAGCTGATCAACCCACTGTTGAGATCAAATGAACTATTTCAAACAAAGCAAGACAAAGATCCAACTAATTATATAGATACAAAATTGATCTGATGAATATAACGACAAACATGTACTATCAAAGTAAACTTTCCTGATGTTTGACTCGTGCTTACTACCCAGAGACTCGCAAGCAAACCACATTAAAGAAAAGATTAAAACGAAAGGACCATATACTCTTAATAACCGATCATATACCAAGTATTGAAAACACATAGCTTGCCACATTGAAAAGCAATATAAGAGGAGCAGAATTACCTTTCTTGGAGCAACGAACTGGGAACGACGAGCAGGGGAAAACGATGATTCGCCTACCACAAAATCCGAATACCAATCACAAAATAAGAGACTTGGGACATAATTTTAACCTCTTTTCGAAAAAACTTAAAATCAAAGAACCAAATAATAAAATTTCTTGAGTGTACTATGACTATCGCCAAAAAACTCAAACTTCAAAGCCCCTTCCTATGCTCTCCCCTATGAATGAAAACTAAGGAGGCTATTTATAGAGGGGCGAGAGGGCAGATTTAGGGGGTAAAACCTGTTTGAATTTTGAATCTATCCATTCCTTTTCGAGCCAATAGTGGAAGGGATGGGGAAAATAGTGACTTCCGCGAAAAGGGGACGACGAAGTGATCGATTAGGGACTGCTAGGGTATGGGTTCGCAGAGTAGTTGGATGGGATTTTCAGATTTGCTGAGATTTTCTGGGTTGCGTTTGGAGGAAGAAGACGAGTATGGGCAGTGGGGTCGGTTTCTGCGTGAAAAGGGAAGAAGAACGAAGAGTACAGGGGTCGTATGGTATGTTGTATTGTATTGTTATGTTAGATGGGTTTCTTTTGTGGGAATGGGCGGCTGGGCCAGTTGGGATTGCTGTTTGGAATTGAACTTGGGCTACTGAATGAAAAAAAGGGGTTCAAATCATGGTCTTAATTTGTCAAATTTTGGGCTTAAAAGGGGTTGAAAGATTTTATGAAAAGTGGCTAAATGAATTGCAAAATTAGCCACCTTAAATTTAAAATTTAGCCGATTTGAGTTAACTTGATGACTTCGGCTAAATTTAAATAAGCCAAACTAGTATAATTAACTAACGAGCTTCTTAATCTTAATGAAATAAAATAATTAATTTTCATATAAACCAAATGATTTAGAATTATAACTATAATTTAAACTAAACTAATTTAATAGAATATTTCATTAAAATAAAATCCATTTGAGATAATTTTTGAATATTCATGAAATATACTAATTATACATATTTATATATAGCACATATATTATTTAAAAATTATAAAAATGATACAACTATTAAAAATAACTTGAAAACTATATTTTTTTTTGAAATTTTTATAAAACTAATTATTTAAATCGTTTGCAATTGAAGAAGGTTGATGATTAATATACATGTGTAGGTCAAAAATTGGATGTCAATAGCTGTCCCTCATTTGACTAGAATTGATGAAAGAAATTTGAGGCAAATGAAATTGACGAATCCAATTTTGACCGACTACATCTTCATCTTTAGGAAAGGGATTTTGGTATGGACTTTAGGAATTATGGCCGAAACTCATTATCAGGTTTCCTACATATCTTAGGCTATATGAGAAATTAGGCCACTTGTAGTTCGATACGCTTGATTTGACGCACGATTATGAAAGAATTCAAAAGCTATCCCGATATCGAATTATGAAGAGACCGAAATGCTTGAGAATAAGATTTGAGAGAGGATGTCGGAATACAACCGAGTTTTCAATATTGAGTCCGCCTACATATCCTTAAACTTTAGGAATCAGGTTGTTTGTAGTTCGACTCGATCGATTGAAAAGGAAATCTATTATACTAGATAACCTTTGTTTTTGGAAGAGTGACAAGTAAGTCAAGTATGGAAAGGAGGCTTGCAACCTCTTAGCCATGAATGTGGTGCGCTTCACACCCATAATTAAGAAGTTACACAGACATAATTTCCAAAGCTCTTGGTGTATTGTCACTCAGATTGGAAATTTGCCTCCGGTGAGTATCAAAATTTTCCGAATGCAAAACTGAAACTGATAAACCTATAGAAAAACCCACATGCCTTTTGATAGGGGTGTGGTTTGATTGTGGTGGAAGTCGCTCCTCAGCTCGCATCTTAAGAGTTTGATACTCCTCTTTGGACTATGTCCCAGTTCGCTGCTAAGAAAAGTTCCACGTTGTGCTGCATCCCTTTTGATGTTGTCCGCACGTGTGGTTTGGTTTGAGAATTCATCCTCTTGGATGCTCTCGACAAAAACTGAGATAAACTCATTAGCGTAAAATATAATTCAGATGGAGAGATAGTATTGTTTACCATGTTGGCATTCAATTGTTCTCTTTGAATATTTGACATCAACTTATTTCAGTTTGACGTAAAGCAAATAAAGCATGTATATCATATTTGCGACATAATTCTTCAATGTACTCTTCTTTTGATATTGAAGCAGTAAAATAAACTGATGTAATATGTTGATGGTTCTTTTGATGGTTTGAATATGCAATGGCCCTCTTGGCGGCTGAGATGCAATAGCCCTCTTGGCGGCTGAGATGCAATAGCCGTCTTGGCAACTTGATTATGCAATGGCCCTCTCGGCGATTATGAATATAAATGCCTCTCTTGGCATTTTGATATGCAATGGCCCTCTTGTCAATTTGAATATGATGGCCCTCTCAGCAGTTTGAATATGAATAGCCCTCTTGGCAATTTGAAATATGATGGCCCTCTTGGCATTTGGAATATGATGTCCCTCTCGGCAATTTGAATATGAATGGCCCTCTTGGCGGTTTGAATATGCAATGGCCCTCTTGGCGGTTTGAATATGATGGCCCTCTCGACGGTTTGAATATAAATGCCTCTCTTGGAATTTTGATATGCAATGGCCCTCTTGGCAATTTGAATATGATGGCCCTCTCGGCAGTTTGAATATGAATGGCCCTCTTGGCAATTTGAAATATGATGGCCCTCTTGGCATTTTGAATATGATGGCCCTCTCGGCAATTTGAATATGAATGGCCCTCTTGGCGGTTTGAATATGCAATGGCCCTCTTGGCGGTTTGAATATGATGGCCCTCTCGGCAGTTTGAATATGATGGCCCTCTCGACAATTTGAATATGAATGGCCCTCTTGGCGGTTTGAATATGCAATGGCCCTCTTGGCGGTTTGAATATGATGGCCCTCTCGATAATTTGAATATGAATTTGACTATGAACGTTGTCTTTCATTCATATTTGGTATGATGATTGGTACTTTTTTATCATAACATCATTTTCATCGGTATCACGCAACTAATTGATATTTGCTGGATATGTTCTCCTGAACTAGTTGGTTGATAAATATAGCTCCTTTGATGATCTTATTATACCCTGCATCCACAAAAACATGTTAGTTTTGGAACACTGATCTGTGTTGAAGTCGCCTTGCTCCTAGTCTCGTTATCTCTAGAACTTTGTCTGGTAGATCCAATGAATCGCAGTAGACAAAAGACAAGATCACAATTAAATTAAAACATTTGCTAGGTATGAAGTTTTGAAAATATAGTTTTAAAGAAAATCTTTGCCAATTAACTGTCACGACATGCACAACACGAACAAAGCCCTGTGTCTCAGATCTTGATATGATAGGTAGCTTGCTGGCAACCTAAAACCCTTTAAGAACACGTCAATTTGAGGCAATTGAAGTTGACTTCGAAGGTCCGAGTATCCTTAATGGAATTTTTGAGGTCCTTATCAAATTTTTTGTCCCAGTTAGATGTTTCAAAAACAAATCTGATGATGATCACGGGAGTCTTGCATTTGAGATCTCCTCAAAATTATTCCCAATTGCACATTTCGATATGATTCTTGACTCTTGTTTGTAGGAAATGACTCTTATTGTAGAATTTTTGAGGTTCTCTCAAAAATTATGTCTCAGTTTCCATTGTGAGGGGAAATGGAAATCATATTGGGAATATGACCGAACCCTTGTGGCGCCTACGTATCCCGTTGAAGCAGGAATCAGGTCAAACGTAGTTCCCATCTCGAGAAGTGACAAAAATAGAAAATTTATAAGAAAATGACCGAGGCCGACATAGGCCGCCTACGTATCTCATTCTTGAGAATTCAGGTCGAACGTAGTTCAGGTACAAAGGGAATGTTTCAAAATATAATGCAACAATGATTACAAGCAAACTGCAATTACAAGGACATAAAGGAAAGAAGTATCATTCTTCAAATGTAGTATCTCTTGACGGCATCTGAATTGATAGCTTTTCGCCACACTCTAACGTCCATCTCTGCTAGAACCAAAGCTCCTCTTGATTGTACTTTGTGGACAACATATGGTCCTTGCCAGTTAGGTGCAAATTTCCCTTTATATTCCTCTTGATGAGGGAAAATGCGTTTCAACACCAATTGGCCTACCTCAAATGTTCGAACTCTTACTTTCTTGTTGAAAGCGCGAGTCATTCTCTATTGATACAACTGGCCATGACAAACAACACTCATTCTCTTCTCATCAATCAATGTTAACTGCTCATATCGGTCACGAACCCACTCGGCATCACTCAATCCGGCTTCCTGAATAATCCTTAAAGATGGTATCTCAACTTCAGCTGGTATCACTGCTTCTGTTCCGTATACCAATAGATAAGGAGTTGCTCCAGTTGAGGTTCGGATTGTGGTGCGGTAACCTAGCAAAGCATAAGGCAAATTTTCATGCCAACATTTGTAGTTGTCAATCATCTTTCTCAGTATCCTTTTGATGTTCTTATTAGCAGCTTCCACAGCTCCATTCATTTGAGGGCGATATGCAGTTGAATTGCAATAGGTAATTTTGAATTGTTCACATATCTCTTTCATCAAGTGACTATTCAGATTTGCTTCATTGTCTGTGATGATAGACTCTGGAACTCCATAACGACATATCAAATTGTTGCGAACAAAATCGGCCACAACTTTCTTTGTCACAGCTTTGTAGGAAGCAGCTTCGACCCACTTTGTGAAGTAATCAATGGCGACCAAAATGAACCTATGACTATTGGAGGCAGCAGGCTCAATCGGTCCAATAACATCCATGCCCCAGGCTGCAAATGGCCAAGTAGAACTCATCGCATTGAGCTCGTGGGGTGGTACTTTGATCAGATCTCCGTGTACCTGGCATTTATGACAGTTTTGGACAAATCGACCACATTCATTTTCCATAGTCATCCAAAAGTATCCCGCCCTTAAGATTTTCTTTGCTTATGTAAACCCATTCATGTGTGTCCCACACACTCCAGCGTGCACATCTTCAAGCAATTTTGTGGCTTCTGCAGCATCCACACATCTCAGTAATCCCAAATCGGGTGTCCTCTTATAAAGAACTTCTCCATTCAAGAAGAAGTTGTTTGCCATTCTTCGGATTGTTTTCTTTTGAATACTTGTTGCTTTTTCCGGATATTCGCCAGCTTCTAAGTACTTTTTCACATCGATGTACCATGGATTCCCGTCCCATTCTGCTTCCACATGTGAACAATGTGTTGGTTGTTCTTTTAAAACAATCTCAAGTGGATCGATATAACTCTTTTCTGGGTGTTGTACCATGGATTCCCGTCCCATTCTAATTGTACGTAAGGTAAGATTTTAGGATTCTTCACCGCCCATTCTCCTTGAACTTGATGAATCAACAAGTCTGAATCACCAATTATCAGTAATTCTTGAACATTCATGTCAAGAGCCATTCTAATGCCGAGAATACATGCTTCGTACTCAGCCGTGTTATTAGTGCATTGAAATCTAAGCTTTGCTGTTGCTGGATAATGTTGCCCCGATTCGGATATCAATACTGCTCCAATTCCTGATCCTATAGAGTTTACTGCTCCATCAAAGAACATTCTCCACCCAGGATATGATTCTGATATGTCTTCCCCTATAAAAAATACTTCTTCATCAGGGAAATATGTTCTAAGCGGTTCATATCCTTCATCTACTGGGTTTTCAGCAAGGTGATCGGCCAAAGCTTGCCCCTTGATTGCTTTCTGAGTCATGTACACAATATCGAACTCACACAATAACATTTGCCACTTTGCTAGCTTTCCTGTGGGCATTGCTTTCTGAAATATGTACTTGAGCGGGTCCATCCTCGAAATTAGATGTATTGTATAAGCCGACAGATAATGTCTCCATTTCTGAGCAACCCAAGTCAAAGCACAACAAGTTCTTTCTAAAAGGGTGTAACGAGCCTCATAGGATGTAAACTTCTTGCTCAAATAGTATATAGCTCTCTCCTTTCTTCTGGTCTCATCATGCTATCCCAACACACACCCGAATGCATTGTCAGAGATGGATAAATACAATAGCAAAGGACTGCCTGCACGTGGTGGCACTAATACTGGTGGATTCGAAAGGTAACTTTTGATGGTGTCAAAAGCCTTCTGACATTGTTCGGTCCATTTGGTTGGCGCATCTTTCCGTAGTAACTTGAATATGGGCTCACATATCACCGTTGATTGAGCTATAAATCGACTGATGTAATTCATTCTCCCCAGAAAACTCATGACTTCCTTCTTAGTCTTTGGAGGAGGTAAGTCTTGAATTGCCTTGATCTTGGAAGGATCAAGCTCGATACCTCTTCTGCTAACTATGAATCCGAGTAACTTCCCTGCAAGTACTCCAAATGCACATTTGGCTGGGTTCAACTTCAAATCATACCTACGTAACCTGTTAAAGAACTTTTCCAAGTGTGTCAAATGATCCGAACTCTCGCGGGATTTTATGATGACGTCGTCCACATACACCTCAATTTCTTTGTGGATCATATCATGGAAAATGTTGGTCATAGCTCTCATGTAAGTGGCTCCAGCATTCTTGAGACCGAACGGCATCACTCAATAATGGTAGACTCCCCAAGGTGTGATAAATGCTATTTTTTCTGCATCTTCTTCATCCATTAGGATATGGTGGTATCCCGCAAAACAATCCACAAAAGATTGTAACTCATGCTTAGCACAATTATCGATGAGTATGTGGATATTTGGCAAGGGAAAATTATCTTTCGGACTTGCTTTGTTGAGATCCCGATAATCCACGCATATCCTGATTTTTCCATCTTTCTTCGCCACTGGAACAATGTTAGCCAGCCAAGTGGGATACTTGGTCACTTCAACGACTCTTGATTCGATCTGCTTCATGACCTCCTCTTTAATCCTTAAACTCAGATCGGGCTTGAACTTTCTGGTTTTCTGCTTTACTGGACAGTACTCTGAATTGATAGGCAGCTTATGGGAAACAATATCAGTGCTTAACCCTGGCATATCATCATAAGACCAAGCAAACACATCGATGTATTGTCTGAGCAGCTTGACCAATTCTTCTCTTTCTGTTGCTGTCAAATAGACACTGACTCGAGTTTCTCTCACCGACTCGTCATCTCCCAAGTTTACTGTCTCTGTTTCATCCAGGTTGGGCTTTTTATCATCTTCAAGTTTCCTCAAGTCCTCGATAAGGTGTTCATGCATCATAGTTTCCTCATCATATTCTTCACATTCATCTTCATCGACCTTACTTGGTTTGCCGTGTTCGTGACATGTCATGACATTGGCAGGTTTAGATTCATTTTTACTGAAAAGAACAACAAATCAACCATGTTAGATAGAAAGAGTTTAAATATATTTATTGGAGAATAATTCGCAATGTCAAGATAACCAATTTAAAAATAAACGAGGCTTTCATTGGAATTTTTTTTAAAAAAAACATACAAACTTTGGTCATGACCCATGAGTCATTTCCTTTTTAAACATTACGATGAAAAATAAAGTGACATAAATGGTGGTTTCGGGCCTCGTCCAAACAACACCGATTTTCAAAAATAAAGCTTCAACTCTTGTCTTTGTCTACCAAGTCATTCGATGGATCATAAGTGGAGTGGCCATCCAATTCTGTAGCATCTCACCAGGTTCAGCATCTCGAATGGTGGGTGTTGTTGTGCATTCTGCTGAGATCACAGCACAATCTACTTCATCAAACAATCTTCCTATCCCTTCCACTAGACCATCAATCCCAGGCTCTAAAGCTTTAGCAACAAATGACTGGTACAATATTGGAATAGGCTTCGGTATATCACAATCATGCTTCTTCCTTGTTTCTGCTTCAAACAATTCTTCCTCTGTTGGGGTATAATCGACACCGAATCGAAAATTTTGAAGTGATATAGGAAGAGGTTCGGATATGCCATCCAAATTCTTGCATAACCCATGCCCAGGTTCAAAACCACTTCTCAGCATAGTTGTGGCTAGCATTTTATACACTTGCGGCATTGGTACTTGCAGTGTCGTATCTTCAAAAGCAGCATTCATTATCTCCACCATGTGAAAGTCAGTACCCTGAGGAGACTCTTCAATAACTGGAATGGAGAAACCAGGGTAACTACGATTACTCCTTTCACCATGGATGACGATTTCATGATCTTCCCAGATGAACTTCAAAAGTTGATGCAATGTGGATGGGACTGCTCCAACAGCATGGATCCATGGTCTTCCTAGTAATAAGTTATAGCTCGTAGATATACCCATCACTTGGAACTCAGTGACAAATTCTGCAGGCCCCATTTGGATACACATGTCTATTTCCCCCATGGTCTCTCTTCGCGAACCATCAAACGCCCTTACATTCATGCGGCTTTGATGGATTTTCCCTACATCATAATTTAGCTGAGTCAGGGTTGATAATGGGCAGATATTGAGTCCTGAGCCATTATCAATCAATACTCGCGCTACAAACTTGTCACTGCATTTGACGGTGATATACAAGGCACGGTTGTGCATCACTCCTTCGATTAGTAACTCCTCTTCTCGAAAAGAGATTTGGTGACCCCCAATGACATGACTAACCATAGTGGCTAGATTCTCACCACTTGTTCCCGTCGGTACATACGCTTCATCAAGTACCTTTAACAGTGCTTTTCGATGGTACTCAAAACTCATTAATAGAGCCCAAACAGAAATTTGAGCGGGAGTCTTCTCCAAATGTTTGACAATGGAATACTCCTTAGGCTGCATTCTTCGCCAAAACTCTTCAGCCTCACCTTCTGTGATCGGCCTTTTTTGGTTCTCCTTTCTTCGTGTCTCCTGAGTTAGTTCTTCTGGAATGTAGCATCTTCCAGAACGTGTCATCCCTTGTGCGGTAGCCGCCTGCACGACAAACTTTTCTTTGGGCTGCTCGCTGCTGCTTTCCTTTGTCAAAGCGAATGCTTGATGAGGTGTCGTTATTACAACAAACTCTGGACATGCCTTTATGGTCAATGAGGCCACTGTTGGTATGAGTGAGTTGACATTTGCTTCACCGATAGTCCCATTAGCAAGCCAATCTTCGTCTCTTTCAATCATGTTGATGGTAGCTCCTCCATGATTCGGCAATGGGTTAAGGTTCACATTGGGGGCAGGGGCTTGGAGAGTGATGACTCTGTTATCGATCGAGTCTTGAATCTTATGTTTCAAATTGATACATCCTTCTGTATCATGTCCTGCCCCTCCAGAATGGTACACACAACGTTGATCCGCTCGAAAGAACTTTGTTGTAGGATTAATTGTCATTGCGTCTACTGGTTGGATTAATCCTGCCGCTTTTAGACGCTCAAAGAGTTGGGTACGTGTTTCTGCCAAGGGAGTGAAAACTCTGGGAGGCTTTCTTTCAAGGTTAGGACGGGGTAGATTGTTGGCGTTTGGGTTGTTTTGTCCGGGATTTTGGTAGACTGGTGCATTGGCTTGGTGATTTGGTAGTGTATTTTGGTAGGTTGGTGGTTGATTTTGGTAGATAGGCGGTGGTGCTTGGTAGTTCTATTGTGCATAGTAGATTGGAATTGGAGCTTGTGGAGATGATGGGTAAATATTTGAGGTGGGGAATCGGTTGGAGTTTCCAATGGCAGAACCAAACCCAAAATACCTTTGCGGCCTTGGCCTCGGGCTAAAAGAGACAGCAGACACGTCCTCTTTCTTTTTCCTAGCAAATCCTGTGGTCATGGATGGTGAGGATTTGTTGGCGGCCTGCAAGGCAATGAGACTTGTAACCTTTCCAGACTTGAGGCCATCCTCTATGGCTTCTCCCATTCTGATCAGCTCCGAAAACTTCTGTCCCATCATGGGCAACATCCTTTCATAATACTCGGGCTCCTGAGCTCGAATAAAAGCAGAGGTTATTTCACTTTCAGTCATCACAGGTTGTACCTTTGCAGCTTCTTTCCTCCAGCGGCATGCATATTCACGATAGTCCTCCGTGGTCTTTTGCTTGATTTTTTCCAAATAATATCTGTCAGGGACAGCTTCGACATTAAACTGGAATCTTTCCAAAAAATCTTTGGCCAGAGCCCTCCATGTAGACCACTGACGGAGTTCTTAAGATGTGAACCATTCTAACGCCTCCCCACTGAGGCTTCGACTAAACAACCTCATAATTAATGCATCATTTTTCCCGATACCCACGAGTTTGTCACAATAAGCTCGTAGGTGAGCCATGGGATTGCCAATACCATTAAAGGTTTCAAATTTTGGAATTTTGTAACCTTCGGGTATTTCCAAGTCAGGGTGCATGCAAAGGTCCTCATACTCAAGTCATGTTATCTTCCTCGAAGATTGGACACTTTTTACTGCCTCGGAGATGACATCCTTCATAGCATTCATTTCTTGTTCGCGCTTTTCTTCTCTCAACCTCCACTCCTTCTCCATTTCTTCATAGTGATTGAGCTCCGGTCGAACTGGAAAGCTAGGACATGGCTCAGAGATTGTATAGGTTGGTGGAGTTTGGAATGTTACGGAAGGGTGTGCAGGCAGGCTAGGCAAAATATTTGGATTATTGGGGACTGGGACTGGGATTTGATAGGTTGGCATGAAGTTTTGGGAGTGATTAGTATTAGGAGCTTGGTTCTGATTTGGTAGTGGTGGTGGTGTTTGGTAGGAAGTGCTGGCGTAAGGAGCGTTGGATACAGTTAAGTCAATGGTATGAGGATTAGGGGTGGAAGTAATGGGTCCTGTGGTATGGGTAGAGAAATAGTTGGGTAACGGGGAACTTAGTGATGGAAAAGGAAGAGGAAGTCTTCTAGTTTCAAGGGAGGATTCATTCGATGCAATGGCCAGTTTGGCCAGATCTTTGGTCTGTTGAAGCTCTTCCTGCATGTCTGCAATTCGCTGCATTAACTGAGAGATCAACTCACTCTGATCAGCAAGTTCAGCATTTCTGATGGTCACATCCACTATTCCTGTTTCTTCAGAAGTACCAGTCATTTTGCTCTTGCCTTTCTCCAAAGAATGATCAGGGAAGAATGGTATGATTGCTTTAGATCTTGTAAAGTAGGGATGGTCAACCAGTTTGATTTCAACACAAATCAGTTTTTACCTGTAGAGAAGAACAACTCAAGAGACATATGTGTTAGTTTTTGTTTTTAACAAGATATGCAACTATGATGACATAAAGATAAACACACAAGTGTCATTTTGCTTTAAGCAGATTAATCCACGAAAATATTTCGGGTGAATGGGAGGACTCAAATGGAAAAAAAATCTTTTTGAAATTGAATTGGAAAGGTCGACTTGCATAGAATCTTGCTAATTTCTTCCAGACATGCGCTTTTGTAGGTGGAACTTTTCAGAATCATTCACTAATAAGGGAGAATAAAAATTGAAAAGATAGGGACCGAGCCTTAAATAGGCTGCCTACGTATCCACCAAGGAAATCAGGCCCGACGTAGTTCAAATTACATAAGATAACCTAAACGTACCCTTCCCGAAATTGATAGAGACACTAGGCTCGAACAGAGCTTCCTACGTACCCCCCATGGGCTCAAGTCTCGCGTAGTTCTTGATTACAATAAAAATTTAAAACAATATGACAAACATGAGAAATGCGTTACATAAACCTAAATCTACCCAAAAGCTTCTTTCCCCCTTCTTCAACTGTAGGGTGACGATTCGGTGCTCTCGTCATCTGAAACCTCTTTTGTTTTACCATTTCCCCTCACAGATGAAGCATTCCCAAAATTTAGTTTCTTAATGTCCCGTTCAATTTCAGGGATCCTTGCAGACGCTTTAGTGATATTAATTATCTCTTGATCAATTTTTGCAATCTTTCTTTTCACCGAGGTTGTTTCCATGTCAACCTCAATAATTCTCTCTCGTAGCATCCATTCAGTTTGGTCTAGTACTGGAAGTCTCCTTTTGGCTGTAGCTATCCTCTCTCTAGTCTCGACAAATTGTTTGAACATTGACTCTTCATTTTCTTCATCACTAACCAAAGTAATGGGTGGGATTGGTGCGTTGACACTTTTTCCAAACATTCTAGCAAGTCGATCTTCCTGTGATGGACGAATAAAAACTTGGGAGATTTTTGGAGTAGAAGATTTATATATTTTTGAGAAGCTTGGATAACACTTCAGAAGTAATTTGGACGGACTTTGTTGTTGTGAGTTTTAATATATGCTTAGAGTGCTTTAAGAAATAAGAGTGGATTAATTCTGCTTTAGACAAAGTGACACATCACAACACAAAGCAATCATATCAGGTAGCACAATTTATATCGCGTCCTAAACTTGTGACCTTTTTATGCCAAAGGTGGGCCTATCGAATTGAAGGATGCATGACGCCATTTGAAACATTTCATTGCCCCAAAATCTAAATTTATACAAGTTTTACAAATAAACTAAATGGGGATACATAATAGGGGAAATGGGATAAAAATATCAGTCCCGCGCAGGGGTACAATCCTAAACTATGATTCCACGGAAGGCTCTCCGTTCTTGAGCTTCTTGCCATCTCTGAATGCCAACGTCTTCAGATGCAATGGTAATTTGATCTTTTTTTGTCTCGAACAAACTATTAAATTCCTAACCCAAGAAACAATGTTTTGCCAAATGACGTATACATCCTACAAATATAAACACACAAGTATGGTTTTCTTTTATTGACCAATGGGCCAAATAGACACAAGGTGGACTTCTAATGGGCCCAAACGCGCCTTGGGTGTTGGGTCAACATAGTTCAAATGCGCTAAATTTGGATTTGGTTTTGTTCTACGCTAGTTGACTAAGAGTGGGGTTTATTTGAAGTGGATTGGTGACCCAAGCGGACAACTTGGGCTGGAGCAGTTAGCGACCATTGACCATCCAGTGGCCAACTACATTCGTCAGGGTACCTCGAGAACAATTGGTTAACGAACGACTGCGGCCTGCATAGTTGCCCTTTAAGTGAAATAAAGAAAAAAAAAATCATTTGACGGAATAAATGATATGCATGCAATGACAGTTGATATCACAATTCACATATGAGGTAAAACAATTCAACAAATATTAGCAAATAGTCAAAAAGAGTCAAGTCATTATGGTTAGAACCTAATTGAATCCCCAGCAGAGTCGTCATTTCTGTTATGCCGTAATTTTTCTAACCTTTAGAAAAATCACTTTTGAAATGTTCTAAGTATAAAATATTTTAAGAAAAATACTTAGAAAGAGTTGTCACTTAATTTTTTAAAGAAATTAAGAAAACTTATAATTTTGAAAGATTTAAATAGAAAAAAATCATTTGAAAATACCAAAGAGGGTTCGAGATTCAATTTACACTTCGAGAAGGGTTTAAGCATTCGACGTGTCTGCTAATATGCAGTTGACCTGCGACTTAACTAAAATATATTTGACTATTTTTTAGGAAAATAATGATTTAACATTAAAAAAAAAAAAAACTTACAATATTTGATTAACTTTGAGAAAATAATTAAATAAATGACGCATTTTTTATCTTTATAGAAAGGGATCAAAATGAAACACTTGACTTGAAATACAAGTGATTAGAATTTTAATTAAAAAAAAAAAGAGTAATTAGAATTTCTTTAATTCATTTTTGAAATAAATAATTTAAACCAATTTAATAAATTAAAAAATGAAAATCATTTTAAATTAATCAACTAACCTTTTGAGAAAATGACTAAGTAAGTATATATATATATATTTATTTATTTTTTTTTTATTAATTGAAAAGGTTTTAACTAACATTTTTAAAGTTTATTTGAGAGAAACCTTAACTTGAAACAATTTTAAACGAACTAAAGTGTGTTAAGTGAAAAAAAAAAATTAAATAACACTTCTTTTTAAGAACAAAGAGTTTTAATGCAATTAATGATATAAGATTTTATTAGTAAAATAAATGAACACAAAAAAAAGTATTAAAAGTAAACCAACATAACAAAAATAACTCATCTTTTGGGGAATCTAATTAAGTTAATTAAGAATTATAAAGTTAGAATTAAACAACAAACAATAAATAATCACAATTAAATAATTAAAGAGTAAGGGAGAAATTGAATATGGGCCTCCTTTTGGGCCAATTTCGCTGGATTTTTGGGCTAATCCAATTCCCCTTTTTGCATATACACTGGGCGTATATCAGTGTATATGAGCATATAAATCAGCTCTTTTCATGTATATCTTGCTTCCGGACACATGTGTTTCGCCACCGCCCTCTGT
>JAJOOR010001649.1:0-28728 GCA_036250505.1 Solanum acaule
CCCCCCCCCCCCCCTATGAGTAGGTTATGAGGCATTAAAAGCTTTATCATATCTATATCTATTTCATCTATTTCATACCATGTTTGAGTTACTAGTTATAGTTCTTCTAAGTCAAATATTTTTTCCCATATCATTCTTCTTAATTCAATTATTTTTATATCTTTTAGAATATATAAAATCAGTGTTTCATAAGCTAATATCATTTCATTATGTAAATAATTAGTCATATCAATGTTCTGTTGTTTAATCAATAATTCCCTTATATAATATGCATAATAAATATTATTCATATTAGATTACTATAAACTAGATTATTCTCAACCATGTTACTCCCTTCCTAACAGTGCCTCAACTTTGTTTACTCCCCTCACGGCTTTCTTGCCTATCGTTTCAACTTTAGGATGGCATAGTCTGGAAGTTTTTCCTTTTTTCCTTATGTTAACAAAGTAGAAAACATGCTTCAAATAATTCTAGTATATAATAACTAGTATGAACTTATTTAATCATGCTATGATATTCAGGAATTAATAGATTTAGCTATGCATAATCATAAATAGATATACCTATTTTTCTATGAGATCTGGTATATTTTGCTCCATAGGTTAGATTAAAACTTGATATTTATTTATTTGAGAGTATTTTGTTTACAAAGAGGCTTGCTTTCCGTCGAGAAAGTCTTGCCTTAGTTGTGCCTAATGGCTTCCTATTTATACAAGTAGAGATGCTTCTACTTACTTTACATCTGTCCTATACCATTTCTACTTTACATCTATCCTACTACTTTAATAATGCACATACTTTAATAATGCATACTACTTTACTTTAATAATGCACATACTTTAATAATGCATACTACTTTACTTTAATAATGCACTATTTTATTTTAATAATGCACACTACTTTACTTTACACTTGTCCATTTACATACTTTAAAGATTCCCTTATCTTACTTTTTTAATAAGACGAATAACTTTAATTTATCTTGTCTCTTTTTATCTTGTTCAACCTTGCTTTTTTATCTTGTCTGGTGGCTCTTTATTCTAGCTGGACAGCTGGAATTACATTATCTTCTCCATAGCACTTCGAACATTGATGATCTGGGTATCTGTGTCCAATAGTTTTGCAATAGTTTGTCATTATCTCTGGTGAAATAAAATTCCTTCGCATTGCCCTTGTAGTTGGTTGTTGTTCTGGTTTTAATAAGCTTAATATTCATTGTCGTATTTCTTCCACATCTGCTTCTCTGATTTCTCTGGAATTTGAATATATCATAGTTTGTTCTCTTGCATAGCAGCTCAATACTGAATTTCCATTTAAATAATTGGTTGTTAACTCGTTCAAAATAGTAGCTATTCCAATAATCCGCTTTCTTGCATAGAATTCTGGTATCTCTATCTTTTGTATCTCGTCTTGTTGTTCTATTTTTTCTGGTATTATCATTTCTCTGGTTAGTCCTATTTTTATGACTTGGATGATAGGTTTAATCTCATCATACAATATTTATGCTGGTGCTGAATAGAACTTTATATAAAAAAGTGTTCCTTTAGTTATCCTTTTGTAATGCATAAATGCTTTATGTAACTCTGGTATCGTGGATATTTCATCTCCTGTTTGGGTATATACGGTACTTAATAATCCATAGTTGTAGCAAGTTCCTACTAGATTTGTACTTGTTCCGGGTTGTGCAATCAGCTTGTTATATCCCTGTAGATTTTGTGTAATGTAATGTTCATAGGGTTTGTTGTATTTTTGGATCTTGGATTTTGGTTTAGAAAGGTCTGTATTTTGTGGATGTTTTCTATATAAGCTCTAGTTATATGGTTATAAGTCTTTTTGTTTTGTCCCAGACTTTCTTTATATGTGTTTAGCTGAGGTGGTATGAATAATAGATCTTTTTGGTTTTTTGGCATAAATGGTTTTTCAAATATTTTATTCATATTAGTATTAACATATCTAGTTTTATTTTCTTCTTTTGCTGCAGATGTGTTTCCTGTAGCTGCATGTAACAAATCATTATGGGTTTTTAGGTGTTTCCCAACGTCACCTTGTAGCTCTGGAATTTTTAAGTCTTCTGATCGACTTAGCTCCGCATTTTTATAGTCATGCTGCTGACTTTTTATTTGTTGTAGCTCTTTGTCAATATTTTCTACTTTTGTGCAAAGTAGAGTCTTAACTTTAAGTATTTCTTCTATAGTATTTTCTTTTTCAATCTGTGTAGTTTTGTCTTGAGATGTAATCTGCAATAACATTTTTGTTAGTACATATCACTTCTATTGTAAATGTAAAATTTAAAATATTTAATACTAGTCTTCGTATCTCTTTGGTCGTTACTGAATCTTGTAACTTTCTTGTTATCCACCATTTTACCTGCGTATTATCTGTTCTTACAATAAATTTGTTATATACGATGTATGGTTCAAAGGCTAATAAACATTTATATATTGAATATAATTCCTTTCTATTTATTTCCCATTTTATTTCGGGGTTTGTAAATGTTCCTAAATAATATCTGCAATGATGTTCTACCTTTTCTTTATTATATCTATATTTTAGTACTCCTCCGTAGCTTATTTCACTTGCATCTGATTCTACTATATATGTAAATTCTTTATTTTCATCTGGAAAGCATAATTTAGGTAAATTTTTGCATAATAATTTTATTTTCCGTATTTGTTCTTGGTCTTTATTGTCAAAATGATATTCTACATCTTTCTTTAATTTTTTATGCAAAGATTTTAAGTGTTCTGCTAAATTAGGTATATATTCTCTCACCTGGTTTACTAATCCTAGAAACGATTGCAATTTCTTTTTCGTATCTATTTGCTCTTCAGAATTTATTATCTTTTGTACTATGTGTGTTTGCATTTTTACACCATTTTTATCTATTTGTATTCCTAGAAATTCTATTTGGATTTTCATTATTTCTGCCTTTTTCTTGCTTAGACTTATTCCTGAGTATGTTATAATGTGTATAAATTTTTCTAGTAATTTTATATGTTCATCTTGATTCCTGGAATATAATAATATATCATCTATGTATATTATACAATTTTCTAGTTGGTTAAAGTAATTATCCATTAAATGTTGATATCTTCCTGGTGCATTCTTATATCCAGAAGGTAATACATTCCATTCATAGAATCCTTGTGGTAGTTGTTAACCTTTTAGATTCTTTTTCTAATTTTAGATGGTAAAATCCTGACTTACAATCAAACTTGCTGAAGTAATTGTATCCTTGGATTTGTCTTATTTTTAATATTTTGTTTGGTATTGGGTAATTATATGTTTTTGTTTTTGCATTTAGATTTCTATAGTCAATAACCATCCTACTTTTTCCTCTTTTTTGTTCACTATGCTTATTTACTATAAATGATGGACTTGTATTTTACTATTACTTTCTTGTATGTAATTATTTTCTAGTAACTCTTTTATGTGCATTTTGAATTCTGTTAAATCATTAAAATTATATTTTATAATTTTAATGGTTTTTGGGTTATTATGGTATTATCATCAATCAATTCGATTTTTATTTTTGTTTTATGTTTTTCCCATCCTTTCAAGGGATTTTCACTATATAGTGATTCTAGTTTTTCTTGAATTATTTTTAATTTATCTATAGAAAATATAATTAATTCTATCTTATGGTCACTTTGTTTAATATTTTCTAGTTTTTGGGTAATTGTTTCACTACCTTTTATCCATGGTGTGGTTTTCCTATTTTTATTGTTTACTCTTTTTGCTCCTATCTTTTGTTAGTAAACCACCAGTGTGTTTTTGTTATTATATGTGGATATGATTTTTCTAAGAAAGGCATTCCTAAAAGCATATCTTTATTTGTAAATTCGTAACTATATATGTCCTCTATAGTTAGTATTTTATCCCATATTTGTATTTTTATATTCTTTGCTTTATATGTTATCATACTTCCTTCGTTATTGAATCATGTTACTACTATTGTTGTTTTTAATTTTTCCCATATTTCTTCTAGCAAAGAGTTATATTTACACATATTAGCTTCTGCTCCTGTGTCTATCATCGGGGTATAATATCTATTATAGTAGTTTTCTATTATTATTATTTTTGCAAGTATGTATATTTTCTTATTGTCCTTTTTATTACTACTTTCTTATTCTTATAGGTTATGGTTAATTGTGTATTTCTAAGTTGTATGGTTTCATTTCTTCTAACCATTTTATCTCTAACGTAATGTTCTTATCTCCTTGATAAATTTTAAATTTTATTAACAATACTATCCCTCCAATAATTATTTCTTTTTCTGTTGTTTCTTCAGAATTTAATAATAATTTTGGTAGTTCAGGGCATGTTTGTTCTTTAGAGGTTATTTCATCCTCTACTACTAACTCCCTTGTTATGTAATTTTCTTCTTGACCAGTATTTATTATTATTATGTACTTTCTTTGTTTCATTATTCCGGTAATATAGTAATGGTATGGTTTTATTTCTTTCGTCATTTGGTATTCTACTGATTTTCTTGATAGTTGTGGTGTTTCATCTCTATAGTGTATTCCTTTTATTATTTTTGATGTCCTTATTCTGTCACTTACTATTTCTAAATCTTCTTCGATATCTATTTCTTTGTAACTATAATCATTGTTATCTATTACTGTAACAATTTGTTCAAAAGGGTTTTCTATTTTTATCCTATTTATTTTATTTTTTGCTGTTATGTTATTCTTTGTTGTTAATACATATAGGTTTTTACATCTTGCTCTGAATATTTTACTTCCTGGGGCTAATTCTATTGCTGACATTTTCCAATATAATACTAGAGATTTACCTATGTTTTTTTCGTTTATTGCTACTGAATAATTGGCGCTTATTATAAATTTGAATTTTTGGTATATTAGATTTCCTTTTACTGCACTTATTATGCTTTTTTCTATAGGTTCTACTATCCTATCGTCTGCTAGGTATATTTCTATGGGGGTATCTATTCCTTCTCTAAAACATGCTTTTATTAATATCTCCGTTCCTCCTAGGTGTACATATTTTATTGGGTTTTTTTACTTGATCTCTTGTATTTCTTTATTTATTATTCTTTTATTTAATATTGGTATTTTTTCTTTTCCTTTGGTATATTTACAATCTATTATGTGTTCTTTTTTACTTACGACGTAATATTCTTCCTTTTGTCTTTTAAATAAGTTTTTTATTATTGGTACTTTAAATATTTTTTCTACGCTTAGGTCTAGTTCTTTTCCTTTTATTTGTTCAAATATATTAATATCAAATATTACTTTTTGTTCCGTGGATTCTTCAGTTATATGATCCTCTTGAGTTATTATTTGTACTTCTTTTTCAGTCATCTATATTATCATAGAAATTGTCTTCTTCTTCATTTTCGGATAATTCATATATATTATCATCACTTTCTGGCTCATAATCTATATATTCTATTTGTATATATTCTTCTTCATTATCGATTATTACTTCGGATATTTGTTTTTGCTTAGGGTTTTGGGGTAATTTACAATCTTTAGCTATATGTCCTAGTTTTTCACAATTATAACAGGTACATTCAGTTATTTTTTTCTTTTGTCTAAATGGTCTTTTGTTATTATGATTTTTTATGTAGTATCTTCTTCAAGGTCTTTTGTACTTGTATTGGGTTTTATATTTTCTATATTTACCCGGTTTCCTGTATTTCTTTTTATAGTAATTATTATTACATCCAAATTGGGGTGCTATCTTATCTTTACAACATGCTAAGTTTTTTATCATGGTTTTTTCCATTTTCATTTCTTCTCTATATTTTTCACGTATTTCTGAATACCATTTTTGTAAGTATCTTATTCTTGCTCCTAAAGTATCTTGTAATCCTGCTTCATTCCAATCTTTTATTATCTTTGAACTAAATGGTTCTGGTAATTTTGTAAAGTATAACCTTCGTATTTCTTTTCCTTCTTCTGTACTATATGTTCCTTTATATTAATATTCTCTAAATACACACGTATATTCTTCTATATAACACATATTACATATTGCTAATTTTAACATTAAATTTCTGTTTAGCTGTTTTTCCTTATTTTGTTCTTCTATTTCTGTAGTCGTACTACTAAATTCATTCCGTATAGCTATTTCATATTTATTTAATATGTCAATTGGGGTTGTTGCTATTTCACCATCTATCCTTTTATTATTTTTTAATGTTTTTATACTTTCGTCTGTTAGATTTTGTAACCATAGTTTTACTGTTCCTATAAGTGTCCTTTCTATATATCCTGATACTTCTATCATTCCTATTTTATTATCTATTAATTGTTTTGATATATGTCTTACCCATAATTGAATTGTTTTATTTATATCTGTTACGCAGTCTAGATCTAAAAAATTATTTTGTGTAGTAACTGGAGTTGGTGTCCATTTTCTGTTTAATCTTTTATTCCATATACTATCATACCTATCAGATTGTTCATAATTAACCGTATAATAATTGGGATTTACTTCTCTGGGATTTTTAACTCCTGATGTACTTGCTTTTGTATCCTTAATATCTCTTGTATTTATTTCTGTAGATTTTATATCCTTATCTTCTAGATTTGCTAACATTTCTGTATATGTTTCGCTTATATCTGAACCTTCATCTGAGTGGTCTTCATTTATATGGTCTTTATTTATATCATCTATTCTTATATCTGGTTCTTCTTTTTCTTTAATCTGTAACTTTTCCTTAAATTCTTCTATTTCATTTTTTAATTTTGTTTCGAGTTCTCTTTCTTTCTGTTTAGTTGCAAAAAATAATAAAATCTTCTAAGGTGTATCTCAAGATTTTAAATAATTATTCTCACAGGCTTCTCGTGACTAGAAAGCATAGGCCGTGACAATATTGGCTGAACTAGATTTGGAGACACATTGTTAATAAATATGGTATAAATTAAAATATTATCTATGTAATAATTGAAATCTTTTTTATCACCTATAATCTTATGCTTTGTTTATAATAATATAGGGTTGGTAGGGAGATTATGATTAGATAGACAATGACCTCATATTGATTTACACTAAAAACTTGTCATGACATTGAAACTTCTTGTTCACCTAATTAAACTGTTACTGTATAGGGCAAAAAATAATTAATATATGTGATTGTATTAAATTGCGATATATGCAGAATAATAGAAGTTATTTCAAGTATAATTGGGTAGACACATGATTGAATTACTGTCAATTATACAGTAATGTGTGAAAGATAACTAGTAAAATAACAACATTACTATAAACGTCGGTAGTGTAGTTTACTCATTGTAAAACATATCGAATCAAGACTTGAGATATTTGGAGAAAAAAATTAGCCGTTATGAAATCGACTCAAGAATGATGTCGGAAGTTATTTTTTCACTCTTAAATATTTTTCAATTAATCAATTATTACGAATGAAGGGTTAATTCTAATTAGAAGTCATGTAGAAATCTCACGTAAAGTATGGAGAAATCAAGGATTGTATTGATGATAAATAATGTTGAGTTACAAGCTCCTTATATAGGAGAAGAGTCCTATTCTAGCTATACTAGGAATCTTTCTACAACACAAATATATTATCTACATGAGTAATATTATACTATAACTCAAATACCTTATCCTAGTTGACTACAAGAATAAGTAGTTTAGTCGTACATAATTTAGGATTCAGTAGTCTGGTCCTAGTATGATTCTAACTCTAACTCGCCAGCTAGCTTCAATGGACTTGTTCCTTTGACATGTTCCATCAGGCTTTAGGCTTCCTTCAACACTTCCCCTCAAGCTAGTGAGTGGAGGAATCATGACTCCTAGCTTGGTGCGAAAATCAGAAAACATCTGTTTTGTTAAGGCTTTGGTATGAATATCAGCTAGCTGATCCTTAGACCTCACAAACTGGGTAAGAAGTTGTCTCCTGGCCACCTTCTCACGAACAAAATGATAGTCCATTTCAACATGTTTGGTTCTAGCATGCATAACTGGATTAACCATCATGTACAACACACTCATGTTATCACAATACAACGTAGGAACAAATTGAAGGAACACTCCAAGGTCATGAAGAAGATACATGATCCAAGTCATCTCTGCTGCAGTGGAGGCTATATGACCCAATATATCTGACAAGTCGCACTATACGTCAACCCAAGATGAAATTGGATCTCCAGGATTTCGGAATAGAACTTTTGGAACACCAATAGGCATTAAATGAAAGAACGAATTAAATACTATATTTCACTTTGAGGTGGAAACGTAACAATTTTTTTTTATTGTCTTTATAATATTCATATTGGTTTTTATCGTATTTATTTTATCCATAGATTCTCAAAATTCATAAAGAAAGACAGAATGAATAAACTCAAATTATTACGAATAGGTCTTTCTCACATGAGTGATATCAGGTCTTATGAGGGTCAAATATTGAAGGCTCCCTACTATCATTTTGTACAAGGAGGCATCTACAAGACTTCCCACAACTTCATGCAAGCCATGCTTTTGAGCCAAAGGAGTGGCTACAACCTTTGCCAAAGTCATCTCTGTCTTGGCCAGCAGCTCAACAACATACTTGCTAGCTTTGACTTAAGTGAATTCCTCCTTCAAAATGCTTAACCTCAACTCCTAGAAAGAAGCGTAAAGGGCCAAGATCTTTCATAGCAAACTCCTTCCCAAGTTGTAGAACCAACTCTGAGACATGTGATGGATTACTTCCTGTGACAATAATATCATCCACATATAACAAGAGAAATATTTTGCTTTTGTGAGTTTGCAAACTAAATAAGGAAGGGTCAGCCTTACTACAAATGAAACCAAGGTGTAAGAGATGCATGCTAAACCTATCAAACCAGACTTTTGGTGCTTTTTTTAAGTAGACACACATGCTGAGGATACTTGGGATCAATAAATCCAGGAGGTTGACTCATGTACACCTCCTTTTGTAGAAAAGTATAGAGAAAATCATTTTTGACATCTAGTTGTCTAACTTCCCACTTTGAGCTTACAACAATGGAAAGAACCACCCTAATAGTTGTGGCTTTAACCACAGTGCTAAATGTTTCTTCAAAGTCTACCCCTTCAAGCTGCGAGAATCCCCTTGCCACAAGTCTGGTCTTATATCTATCTATTGTTCCATCAACTTTTAATTTTGTCTTGAACACCCATTTTGAGCCAACCAAATTTATACCAGGAGATTTGAGCACTACTATCCATGTCTTGTTAGTATGTAAGGCATTGATTTCCTCCTACATTGCTGCAAGGCAATGAGGTGATATTTGGTTCCTTTAAAATTTATTTGTTGCTGCGAGTAACAAGTGATAAATGATCATATGATGCCCTTGTGGTGTAGGAAGTACCTCTACTGGTATATCAACTAAAGTAGTTGATTGGAGTGTAGTATCGTCAGGTTGATGGTCAACTGGTACATCAACCACAATAGGAGATTGGACTGGACCTGTAAGTTCAACCTGTTCCTCACTACTACTAGAGGATCCGAAATCTGTAGCTGGAGTTTCAATACTACTGTATGGATCATCACGTCAACCTGTTCCTCATGATCATCATCTGATCCTGCACCTGAGAGGTCAGTAGTACTCTCATCATCAGGGAGTATAGGGATTGTTATAGTAGCATTGTCACCAGTAACTTGTGTACTATCAACTTATACTTCTCTTGAAGTTTAGAGAAAGATTCAACAAAAGTAGCAAGGTGAGGTGAGACATCAGCGTTAGTGTGAGATTGATTTGGAGACACATAGGATAATGTGTTTTCATCAAACACAACATGTCTGGATATGTAAACCCTCCTTGTAGAAGGATAATAACATCTATATCCTTTGTTTAAGCAGTTGTATCCTATGTACACACAAGGATAAGTCTTTGGACTGAACTTGTTACTACCTTTGATATATGGAAAACATCTACACCCAAACACTTTTAGGTTGCTGTAATCAGGTTGTTATCAATACAAATTGACAAATGGAGTCACCATTTTTAGGATTGAGGAGGGAAATCGAGGAACACTGCAGTGAAGAAAGTCTCAACCCATAGCCAGTCTCCACAATATGCCTATGTTTTCTTTCTGAAACACCATTTTGTTCAGGTGTTTTGGGATATGAAATATTTCTCACAATGCCACAATCTTCCAAATGCTTGATGAAGTCTGTTTTTATAAACTCACCACCTCAATCACACTGAAATATCTTAATTTCTTTAGAAAATTATTTTTCCACCATTTTCTGGAATTTTACAAAGAC
This sequence comes from Solanum acaule, assembly GCA_036250505.1. Taxonomy (NCBI): domain Eukaryota; kingdom Viridiplantae; phylum Streptophyta; class Magnoliopsida; order Solanales; family Solanaceae; genus Solanum; species Solanum acaule. Next base: position 10,226 of record JAJOOR010001649.1, read on the forward strand.
CTCAAAGAATTCAATTTTTTTTTCAGTGGATAAATCCATGTATATCTTGTGTGATCATCTACAAAAACGACATAATATTTCATATGTTGAGAAGATTCAATAGGAGCAGGTCCCCACAAGTCACAATGAATTTTCAATAAAGGTTCTTTCTCAATTTTATTTCTTAAACCAAATGGAAGTTAACAACTCTTGCCCAACTAGCAACTACAACAAACAGTAGGCATTTTATTCCAACTACTAACATTGATGCATCTATTACTACTCAAAACTTTTAAAGACTTCAAACTAGGGTGTCCTAATCTAGTATGCCACATGTTGTCTAACGTGTTCCAATCGTGTGCAGCAGTTAAAGCATAGAGATTATTATCTTCCAAAGCATAGAGTCCATTCCTTTTAGATCCCTTGGCCAGGAGTGTCCTTGTCTTCTTGTCCTTTGCAACAAAGTTAGTTTCATCAAATTCAAGAGTGCAACAATTATCCTTTGCAAGCTTACTAACTGAGAGTAGATTTTTATTAATCTTAGGAACTACAAGAACTTCTTTTAACTTTAGGCCTGATCCAGATATTTTTCCAACATGTGTTATGTATAACGTTGATTCATTCCCAATAATGATTTTATCTGGTCCATTATAGTGTTTAAAATCAGTTAGGATACCTGAATTATGTGTCATATGGCTACTTGCTCTTGAGTCCACATACAAGGTGTCATCAATAGTATTTTGTAGATTAGTAGCAGCCAATGCTTGTGGTAGCTCATCTGCGGCTTGGTAAGAGTAATCCCACCTGTAAAAACACTTGAGAGAAGTATGATTATTCCTACCACAAATTTGACATGCATCAGTATTAATCCTCTCATGACTTCTAGTTGAAGGACTGTTCTGAGGACGTGGTCCGTTTCTGCTGTTGTAAGAACCTGTTCCCTGTCCAGCAGGCTTGAAGCCTCTTTCTTTGGAATTGACGTTATTGTTTCCTCTTCCCCTGCCCTTTGGGCAGAGACTGCCATGTTATGGTTTCATTGTGGAACTTCTTCTTCATCCTCCCTTATATCAAAACCCCTGAGAGCATTAACAAATTGATTAAGAGTAGGATATGGTGTCTTACCTAACATGACAGTCCTGAAGGTCTTGTACTTAAGACCTAGACCTCTAGCCAAATTAATCACTTTGCTATCTTCATCTACAGGCTTGTGAATGGTAGCAAGGCCATCACATATGACTTTGAATTCCTTAATATATTTATCAATCGTTTTGGTTCCTATCTTCACACTTTGCGATTGTTGTTTGAGCTGGAACTCCTTATCTTTTGTTGCTTGAAGATAAGCTTCTTCCAAGCATTCCCACATCTCCTTGGCAGTTGAGCAACCTACGATCAGGTACATGCTTTCTTCTGTCAAGGTGCCTGAGATCCACCTCCTTAGAAACACATCCTTCTCCTCTCAGTCATCAATAATGTTGCTATTTTTTGCACCCTTCTCGCCTGCTACAACTTTCTCAGTAGTCTGTCCAGTGGAACATATACCTTTAGGTGGTTCATTCTCTATGATGAGGTAGGTTAATCTCATCACTTGAATAAACTTAGACAGTTGTGTCCTCCATATAAGATAGTTCGTTGGTTTAAGTTTAATGGAGTAGGACAAAATAAGATGATGAAGTGGAGGTCGAAAGAGTGTTTGTAGAAGGGGCCATTGCAATTTGATATTGTGATTGTTTTGATTTTGATCTAATACGTTAAAGAGCGGAAACACTTTAATGCTCTGATACCATGTAGAAATCCCTCGTAAAGTATGGAGAAATCAATGATTGTATTGATGATAAATAATGTAAAGTTACAAGCTCCTTATATAGGAGAAGAGCCTATTCTAGCTATACTAAGAATCCTACTACAACACAAATATATTATTTACATGAGTAGTAATATATTATAACTCAAATACCTTATCCTAGTTAACTACACGAATAAGTAGCTTAGTTGTACATAATTTAGGATTCAGTAGTCTAGTCCTAGTATGACTCTAACTCTAACTCGTCAGCTAGCTTCAATAGACCCGTTCCTTTGACATGTTCCATCAGGCTTCTTTCAACAAGTCACACATATTTTTCTATTGAAGATATCTATCATTGGGCTAAGGTCAATACATGCCACATTTATTTAATACACCATCTATTTCAATTACTTTTTCTTTTCTTCCTATTTACGGTTCTTTTCTTTTTTTTTTACTTATTTGCCTATTTCACTATATTCAATCAATTAAATCTATACATTCTTTAAATTCACTTATGAATTCAATTGTACCTTTTAAGGGTTAATGTTTCATAAACCATTAATATTTTTTTGTTCGAAATGATGAATATTGAATTCTTTATATGTTTGTTCCTATGTTGTCTAGTTATACCTAATGTAATTAGTGATGCATATTAAATTTCCAAACATCATTTTTTACTTTTAAAATAAAAGCTATTTTTTTTCCAAATTTTACAATAAAATATAATTAAACATCCACTAAAATTGAACAAGTTAGAAGATTTGTTATTAAGTTATTTGAAAATCAACATGAAGACAAATTATTCTATACATTCTTTATTCATAATTTAGATTTTTAAGCTTATGAATGAAGCACTAAAGGTCATTTCCGCAAGTTCAAAATATTTAGTCAACATCAATTTTACTTGAACTTGTGGTAAACGTGTAAAGATTTTTGTTCTGAATTTTATTTAATTCATTTTATACAGTGATATTTTGTCTCATGCAGACAATTGCATATTTAATTTAACTACTTTCCAATTCCTCGTTTTTTTTTTATTCTTTTGAAGTAAACGACAAAATTACATTTTTTTTAAAATAAAAAAAAAGATATATTGGATAAGTTAGTATTATTTTATCAATAAACTAGTACAAAATACTCACATTTGAAGGAAATAAATTCAATATATTGTGCAATATCCTTTCTAGAACATTAGAATCGAAAATTAGTATTATTTGAAAAATGTTGCCAATAATTAATAAGTTATGTCTTAACTTTCATGACGAATCTCAAAGTGTGTATGAACTTGCACTTCAATGCAATGTGTATCAAAGAAGGGCGACTTCACGATGTACCTACTAATAAGAATGAATTGATTATAATGAAAAGTGTGATCGAGTGATGAGTGTGTATGGATTACTAGAAACTAAATAGTGCAACAATTGAGGAGACTATTTTCCCCCTCCATTCATTGATCAAATGCTTATCAATTGATGAGAAATCTTATTATTGTTTTTTAGTTGGGTACGTACTGGGATACAATCAAATTCAAATTTCTCAGAAGGACCAAGTGAAGACGACTTTCACATGCCCTTGTCAAACCTTTGTTATAAAGAAAATGTCCTTTGGTCTATGTAATGCTTCGGCTATTTTTTAGTGATGCATGATGGCAATAAGTAATTCATTTGAAATTTACTTGGAAAATCTCTCCCATGCGTTCACAAAAGGCGTGAAGAAACAAACTTGGTCCTTAATTGGATAAGTGTCACTTCATGGTGAAAGGATTGAGGTGGACAAAACCAAAATTTAAATTATAGGTAAGCTTCCATGCACACCATCATGTAGGGTATCCTATTATCGTGACACTAGATTGGTCACTCATATTTGATCTTATATGATGCAAGGCAGGTGACCACTAGAGAGGTATTGAACAAGTGTATGTCAAGATACTATATTCTATCTATTATGCAAGCAAGTACCTCAATGGAGTCTGCCATGACCCAACCCATCGAGCCGTGCATGCACCTACTCTATCACCTAGATAGGAGAATCCTCTACTCCCAAACTGGTTATAACATGTGAAAAAATAAACAACTCATAAGCTACACCCCAAATCACTACAAGAAATATGATTTATTGTGACGACTTTTAGTGGCGACACTTAGAGTTGCCACAAAAGTTGGAGCTTTTGTAGCGACTTGTAAAGGTTGCCACAAAAGGCGGTAGCTTTAGGGGCGAGCCTTAAAATTGCTACTGAAAATTATATAGTCAGTGGCGACTATGTTTAGGTCGCCACAAATATGCACTAAATTTCTTAATAAAATTTCTTATAGCGGCGACTAATAAGCTGTTGCTACTAAAGGTTATTTGTGGCGATGTAGTCGCCACTAAAATGCCATGTATTGTGGCAACATTTCATGTCGCCAGTAATTCTTTTCTACTTTCTAAATTCAAATTTTATTAATAATAATTTCTTATTTAAATATACATAAATATCATACCAATATATTGAAAACTTCTAATAATTATTTTATAGAAATATTTAAATAAATATAACTCTAATTAAATAGATAAAATATATTATTATATATAATAAAGTTATTATAAGTATTTATTAAATGAAACACTTTGAGTACTAAAAAAACTTATTTAGGGATATATTTGATTACTTTGATTGAAAATAAAATTCGTTTATCACAATAATAATTAAGGATTTAAAATAATTAGTGATATAGAATAAAAACTCGAAAAATCATAAAGTTGACCAAATAAAAAAGTTGCGTATTTAACTTATAAAAATATTAAAATCATTTTTGAAAATATGTTTTAGATATACCTAATATAGGGAAAAAGTGCAAATATACCCCTCAATTTTGTGATTTACAGAGGATATATCCTTCGTTAAAAAAGTGATGCATATATACCTTTGTCGTCTAAGTAATGAGACATACAGACTTACCTTTTTCGTTAACAAACTTAATTAACAAAAATATTTCCTAAAACTGATTTTTTAAAATTTTCAAAAATGTAAAGGGGCTTAATATTTTTTAGCTCATTCATTTTTTACCCTTCAAACCCACACAAACCTAATCCAACTAAAAATACCTTAATCCATTTGTTATTTAGACCTGACCCAAATATATTTTATGACTAAACAGAAAGGAATTGATTTATTTATTTATTTTTTATTTCAATCAGATTTAATTTGAGGTGGTAAAAAAATAATTAGGTTAATTTTCTAAAGTCACGTAATATTTTTGAAATTAAAAAACCACTATCTTCTTTTACTTCGATAAATATAAATTTGTGAATAAAAAAATTAAATATACATTATTTGTCAAAACCACTCAGGGGCATATTTACTCGAAATATGAGTTTATTTATTTATTTTCCCTATAATATATGAACCATTCATTAATTTATAACTTAAACATTGTATTTGTTTATTGGGGGTCTAGGGTTTTTAATTAAAGGTTCTGCTGAGAGATTGAGAGTTGAGAAGCGAGAGAGATTGAGATTGAGAGTTGAGACGCGAGAGAGATTGAAAGGTTGCCTGGAGCGTCCACTGCTGCCATCGATTGCCGCTGCTCGTTTGTCTTCCTTGTCTTCAGGTAAGTTCTATGTCTTTTTTCATCTATACACACCATAAATGAATTGAGACTAGTTTAAAACTTGATTTTTGTTGGTTAAACATGTGATTTCGATTATTAGTCTCTGTATTTGAAGTTCTTAAATCAAACAGAGAGTAACATTGAAGGTGAAATTTATTGTTGGCTCTGTATGTAAATGAACCTAATTTCCTTACATTGAAAGCATAAGAATCACCTTAAGTTAGACATTATTTTAGCACCAAGTCCAATTATTTGGAAATAGACTTTTGTGGTTAGAGACCATTAATTAGCAATACAAGTAGGGTGAGATTTATTGAAGATATACTATTTAAAAAAATTGTTTGATACTAAGATTTGAGGTCTATGAATGAAAATGAGAGAGTACTAGAAAAAGAATAAACAATTAAAAGCAGTGAAAGTTTGAAATTTTGGATAGTTTTATGTATTGAGGGAAGTGAAAGGTGAAATTCTGATAAAAAAAGTTTTTTACAACTGAGCACTTGTACAAAAATGTTTAGAAAGTTTGATATACCTATTTAATATAATACACAATTTTAGTCTATTTACTTTAATTCTTTGAGTTATATTAATTTTATCTTATGATTTCAGTGGCATTGGGCAACTACATGGTTGATTCTTTTGTTTAGCTATTTCTAGAGTTCTTTTGAGTTGTGGTATGCAACTTTTTGGTTCTTTCAGTCCAGTTAGTATTACACTATCAAACACTATCATTTCAATTTTTGAGAATCTAGGGAGTTTTAAAACTAGTTGTCAATTTGCAAACTGTTTCTGTGCGAGATGCTGCCTTCTTTTTATTGTGTTATTCCTCTTTGGATAGATTGTTTTGTATCCTATCTTCCCTTTTTTTGTGATATACTTATAGATTAATGAATTAACTGGGGAACGTGTTATTTTTTCATGTCAAGTACCATGTTTCACTTATAATTTTGATAATTGAAACTACACTTTCTACTTTTAAATTTGGCTAGATAGCTCCATTTGTTGAATTAGGTAGTTGTAGGAGTACAGTGATACATTCTTGTATATCACTCTAAAATAGAAGTTTGTTGAGATTACTCTAAAATACTATATGTTAAGTAGATATTATAATAAGGAAAATAATGTGAGATATGTTCCCTTGCATAACAAAACTTTTATGGTTGCCAAGAACTACATCTTTTTTATGCAGGTTATACAACTTTATAATTGTTGTAGTTGCATGCCCTGCTACATCTGATCATGCTCGCAATTACCTTAATGAAGTGCAACATGTAGGAAGTTTAATTTCTTGTTTCAATAACACTCTTCCGCTCTGTTTGGACAAATTCTGTGTATCATGAATTGCAGAATGTAAGTTTGAAAGAGTGTCTTATGGTGATATCTACATATCTAGTTGGACAAGAAATACTACCTATTTGTGCTATGGGTATCTATAGATAGGTGGACGATAAATAAGACTCCCTCCATGTCAATTTGTTTATCTTGCTTAGATCTGTTTCAAAAATAATGCCTTTCTAGTTGGACAAGAAATACTACCTATTTGTGCTATGGTGGTATCTATAGATAGGTGGACAATAAATAAGACTCCCTCCATGTCAATTTCTTTATCTTGCTTAGATCTGTTTCAAAAATAATGCCTTTCTTTATTCAGTCACTCTTTACACCTAATATCGTACATGGTATATTTAAGACCATGAAATTCAAAAGGAATTTTAGTACATTACACATATTTAGTTCATCACCACAAGATTCAAAAGTATGTTTTATTTTCTTAAACTACGTACCGAGTCAAACTAAGACAAGCAAATTGAAACAAAGGGAGTACCTGTTATATTTATTTTCTAAAGGAAAATGGCAAAATTAGTAAGTTTAAGAAAAATTACTAGGTTGCACCAGCACATCAAATTGTAAGTCGGCACTGAAATTTTTCAAGTCGGAATGTGGAAAAATAAGCTCTGTGATTTGAGGCATTATTTGAGGTGATAATAGCCATGGGTATCTTCTAGATCTGAAGTGCAAAAGATGTATTGATGAAATTGATATTAACCTGCATCTATATTTCAGTGATTTCACATTTGGTATCGTAACTGTCATTTTGGCATTATTAGTAGGAGATTCAACTACATTGTTGATGTCTTATTGACCGGCGGCATTATTAGTAGGAGATTCAAGATCTTTGGAACCTCCAAGGGATGTGGGAGAGGTCAGAATATAACTTGTCTATTTTATTTTTTTCATTTCAAGGATCACTTATAATTTTTGACGAAGCATAACTTTCACGACAATTAAAACTATATGCAACATTTGGCTAGACAACTTCATTTGTTGAATAAGTAGTTGTAGGAGTACACACGCTACTTCTATATCACTCTAAAATAGAAGTTTGTTGAGATTACTCTAAAATACAATATGTAACCTAGATATTATAATAAGGAAAATGATGTGAGATGTGTGTCCTTGCATAACAAAACTTTTAAGTTTGTGAAGAACTATATCTATTTTTATGCAAGTTTATACAACTTTATAATTGTTGCTGTTGTGCTCTGTGACTTTTTTAAAAATAATGAAATACTATAGCATACTAATTTTCTTTGAGCTCTTTATTAACTTACTAACTTAAAGGGAGCTTAAGTAAATCTAAGTGTGTTCTTCTCTATCTAAGACAACATTACTGTTGTTGTTGTCCACTTAGTCACTTATATGATGTTCTTTTATAAGCTAAAACGGTATACTCTTATCATTTTACGCAATTTATATTTGTATGAATTTCTTTCTGTATGGAATATAAGGTCATGTAGAGTGCTGACGAATGATCCGTTTACTTTCTTAAAAGTGTTTTGGATTATTCTATTCAAATATTATCGTGGTCACCCCTTATTCTATTCTCATTATAGATTACAAGAATGATTCTGTGTTTTTTCTTAATAACAGGGACAATAATGTTAAACAATCACAAATGACGTGATTAAGGAGGAATGCGAAGACACTACATATGTTGCTTTTTTAATTTTATGTAAGTGCATAAAATATACAATAGCGTATTGTGTAGTAGGAGTATATTTAACTGGCTTTTTAGTGGTAGAACTGTTTGAAATATTCGAGATGTGGTGTATTTTGTTGTGTTCTCTGTAATGATATTGGTTGATTTGCTATTGATATGAAATTGAATCAATATAAATATATATTTAATTTTTTTTTGTTGAAAAAATTGGTATTAGTGGCGACTAATGTTGCCACTAAATTAAGGGTGGTAGCGACAATAGCTGCTGCCAAAGGTAGAATGATTTGTGGCGACTTATTTTGCCACTAAATCTAAGGCTTTTGAAGCGACAAGGGTTGTTGCTGAAGGTTTAATCGTTATTGTGGCAAAAGAGCTCGCCACTAAAGGTCATACTATAGTGGCGACCCAACCAAATACCTATTTTGTGGTGACATATTTTGTTACCTTTTGGTGGCGACAATAGTTGCCACAAATAAGGGTATTTAGTGGCGACGCGCTATTATCGTCACAAATAACATTTAGTTATGGAAGTACTTGCCACGGCGCTAATGTCGCCACTGATAATCTTTAGTGGCGACTTTCAAGCTATTTGTAGCGACATTTGCTGCCACTAAAAGTACAGTTTCTTGTAGTGACTTCTCTCCTCTCTCTTTCTTTCGTCTCTCCTTTCTCACTCGTCTCTCTCCCTTTCTCCTCTCTCACTCCCCCCCCCCCCCCATGTATCTCTATTCCATAATGTATATGGTATCTCATATATATGTATCTAGTGTGATTCACATGTATTTGCAGTACACAGACTCTCTCAGTCGATTCTCTCCCTATGTATCTGCATTTCAGAATGTATTTGATATCAATGATACATGTATCTGACTTGAAATATGAAAGAGTGGTGTATCTTACTTGAAATCTAGTATGAAATTATTAGTTAGCGAGATAACATGTAATTTTAAAAAATTATAGAGTGGATTAATAATTATGACATGAATGTTTGTATAATTAGGTAGTTTTTCCATTAAAAGTCCTAACTTATCACTTGGAAATCACAAGCAATAAGTCCATTTAAGTGTATATTTGGTATGGAGGAAAACACTTTCTTGATTTTGTTTTCTTATTTCCTATGTTTGGTTGGACAAAACTTCTAGAATACATTTTCTCTAAGAAAATAAATTGCTTAAATGAGGAGAATGGCTTTCTTGGTAGATGTAGGGAAAACAAGTTCTATAAATGACATTATATGTATATTGTATCCTCCCCACCCATCCAACGCCCCCAACCTCTACCCTTGACCATCTCAGATCCACCACCCCAAGGTTCCTCTCTTCACCTCCTTCCACCCCAATAGCTTTTTGCTAGATTTCATATATATACTAACTTACCAAACACTAGAAAATAAAGAAGAAACAACTTATTTTCCAATAAATTTTTTCTCTAAAAAAATATTCACATTCATACCAAACACACTAATCAAACTTACAAAAGTTTATACATTTTGGCTATGCCTTAAATAGGGTCACAAAATCGGCCGTTAGTGCACTTGACTCGTTAAAATAGACCATAAACCAGGAAATTACACCCAATGACCTTGAAAATCAATGATCTAAATTTTATGACCCCCACTTATCCTATAGGCAAACCATCCGTCAAAAGTAAAAAAACTTAAACTTTTGCGTATCGAACAAACATGATAAAAAAATACAAGACCACTTAGGTCATTCTCGTAAATCATCGGTCTTCATATTGGGCCAAAAGTTCAAATAAATCCATGGGCAAACTACATAAATCCCACTAATTTATGTCCTAATTACTTAGATTCCCAATAGTTTTAGATATTACTTCCTATATCATATTTCATACTTAGGATACATGAGTTTAAATCTGTGAGATACATGTATCTGTCGAATTTAAAATCGAGATACATATTTTATTTGTGTAAATTAATAGGTTGTAACTGATTTCCTTAATATAAGACGAAAATCAAGGAGTGTATTTATGTTTAATTAATTTCATTTTATTATTATTTGAAATAATAAATTCGTTAATATTATTAATAAAAGACAAAAACATGTATATCTCGGTCATGCAATTTGATTAATTTCATTTTATTACTCTTAAAATAATAAAATCCATTAATTTGATGTATCTATTATCAATATATGATGTATCCAACAAACTAAACACTTAGATACATGAGTATCATACAAGTACATTCATATGTATCATAGAAGTATCTAATATTAATTTTGTGTATATTTTATATGTGTCTAGTATTAATTTCATGTATCTATTTATATGATATAATATTAATTTCATGTATCTATTTATATGATCTAATTTTAATTTCATGTATCTTTTATATGTATCTATTATTAATTCGATGTATCAACTATCAATTTCATACATTATATTCAAAATCATGTATCTTGGATACATAGTAAACGCACATATAATTATGTGTATCTAAATATGAAATGTAATTGAAACACACGAATTTAGGAACAAATCACAACTGTGGAGTATTTGTCTTATCATTAATCCAAAAAAAAGTTAAAAAATTCAAAATTCTTCCTTTCTTTAAGGATCTGAAATTTGTTCTCATAGATGCATATAATCTTAACTCAGATACATGAACTCTTAACTAGATACATGTACACCTGATGTGTATCCAACATTGTTGCACTTGATGTGCATCTAATGGTATATTTTTTTCTCTTAATTAAAGCTCGGCGTAATTCTTCATCTTGATTGAGTCATTCCTATTCTTAGATCTATTCTCGACTTGAATGTTGGCGATCTATTCTCGACTTGAATGTTGGCGGATGAAGAGTTAGGGAGAGAAATTGATGAGTGAAAATGAGCAAATAAAAGTTGTTTGATTTAGTATAGTATTGTTAATGTGTAGTACCTTTGACGAGAATCATCCGATTTTTGGGAATATTCAACCATTAAAATATCCGAGAAACAACAAAATCAAAAAATATAAAACCTAATTTGTAAAATTCTATAAAATTGAACTTCAGAACATTGTGAACTCTAACTCAGATACAAAATCAAAATACGTGAGAATAATAAAATAATTGAAACAAACCTATATGTATAATGTTTATTTGAATATGCAAACATATATTGAGAGGATGAATGAAGAAAGAGGGAAAAGATGAATTAAGGAAGAAGGGGGGATGGGCTTACGGAGGAAACGGCATATGTAAAAAAAGAAGAAGATGATTTGACTTGTTAATGGATATGGACCATTAATTAAGGAGTAGATAATTATTCAATTCCTTATGTAGGGTTAGTGTATCTGATTAAATTTTTTAAAATATATGATATAATTATTAAAAGTGGTAATATATATAATTATTTTAAACTAGAGGTAAATATAGTATATATGGTAGTGATGTATGTGTAGTTATGTAGTTTATCCTAAATCGAATACACTTCCATAATGGCCCAATACATTGAGCCCATGTATATAAAAATCCGGCCCAGTTAACTCTTTTAGTAGCTTTCTACTCATTTCTCGGGAAAAAAAATATTCTTGCTCCCTACTCCAGTATTCGCTGTTACTATAAATTGATTACTGCGAAGACTCTCTCCCAAAATTCTCTGTAAATTTCTACACACGAAAAAAACGATTTGATTTTTACAAAAAATATTATTAATTAGTGAAAAATCAATTCTTCATCACTGCGGATTTGGTTTTCATTCGAAACTACGAATTTGTCGATCGTCATTTCAGGTCAGAGAGCTAATTCAATGGCTTTTTTTTCTGTTTTCTGTTGATTTTAATACTATTTTTGTGGTTTTTTTCTATTAATTTTAGCGTACATTTGTTTGTTCAATGATTGTTCTTATTTGAAATGCATACATTGAGCATTTTACTGTATTTTGCTTGAGTTGAGGTAGTGCGAAATGATTTGGATTTTTGGATTAAGTTTTTGTTTGCTTGTATGGACTTGTGTTTATGGATGATAAGCAAATGGATACGTTATGTGTGATTTGGTGGAGAGAGCTGGTTATAGAAATAGAAACTGATTTTTTTGGATAATGAGGAGGAAATTGTTGAATTAGGAAATGTTTCAGTTGTAGTAGTTTTTGTAGATTGGGATGGTGTTATGGCATTGTGAAGGTTTCTGTAGCTGTGGAAGAAGGACTAGTGTGGATATGTGATTCAATGAGCACGCGGATTTGGCATTTTTGTTTGCGACATGGATTTTAACTTTTCTTTTGCGGGAGAAGCGAAGGGGAAATGGAGAGTGTTTAGTCTAGCAGAATGTAATTATTGTCTTTTATAGTGTGGATATGTGATTCAACGAATAGCTGATTTGGCGTTTTGGTTTGAGACATGGATTTTGCGGGAGAGGCAAAGGGGGGAAACAGAGAGTGTTTATTCTAACAGAATGTAATTATTGTCTTTTATAGTGTGGATATGTGATTCAATGAACAGTTGATTTGACGTTTTGGTTTGCGACATGGATTTTGCCTTTCCTTTTGCGGGAGAGGCAAAGGGGGAAATGAAGAGTGTTTAATCTAACAAAATGTAATTATTGTCTTTTATAGTGTGGATATGTGATTCAACGAATAGTTGATTTGGCGTTTTGGTTTGTGACATGGATTTTGCTTTCCTTTTGCGGGAGAGGCAAAGGGGGAAATGGAGAGTGTTTAGTCTAACAGAATGTAATTATTGTCTTTTAGCCACAGAAAAGAATTAATGTAATTGCTGTTTATCATATGAAGTTAGTGCATTCACATTGCACTGGTCCAGTTTTATTGTCATTTATTTAGTAATTTAAAATTTTTACAAGTGAAAATTAAAATATTGGAAAGGGGAAGTGAAGTTTAGGGTGATGAGCTGGTTGTAGAAATTGAAATTTTTGGGATAATGAGGAAGAAGTATGATATGGAAATATCTTGCTTGTAGTAATTTTGGTAGATTGGGATGAGTGATATAACATTATGAAGGTTTCTGTAGCTGCGGAAGAAGGATTAGTGTGGATATGTGATTCTGTGAACAGCTGATTTGGCATTTTGGTTTGCCTCATGGATTTTGTCTTTCCTTTTGCAGGAGAGGCAAATGGGGAAATGGAGAGTGTTTATTCTAACAGAATGCAATTATTTTCTTTTAGCCACACAATTTTTTAAAAAAAATATAATTGTTTATCATCTGAAGTTAGAGCATTTACATTGCAGCTGGTTCAGTTTTATTGTTTTGTATTTAGTAATTTAAAAATTTTACACTTGAAAGTTGAAATGTTGGAAAGGGAAAGTGAAGTTTAGGGTGAATTGAATTGCAGCACGATTTGTAACATGGATACATGATAGTTACTAATAACTGTTGTGGAGAAGATTGGTATAGACTGATAATGACTTTCTCATTCAGATTCAATTACATCAACTACGAGTCCTTTTTTTGGCTTGCGAGGAGGTGGTTATAATGAGGAAAGAAGAAAATAAAACTGAAATAGATTCATATGCTGTTTAATTAGTTGATCCAAAAAATTCTGTTAAGTGAAATGCTTATATGATTCCATGTATTTAGTTAATTATGATCTTTTATTCAGTATATTCTGTTCTATTGGTCAAGCTGGCGTCAGGCAAAGAATTTCTGGGATATGTTATATGAGCTGTATGCAAAGTAGAAGAAGTTTTTGCTAATGGCTTCAAGAGCAATATTGAGAAGGAAGAGGAACCTCTTTGATTCTACTCCGAAACCTCATACCTTCATTCGAGGTTTTTCGAGCTATGAGAACTGGGGATCATCTAAGGCGTCTAATTCTTGGGATTGGTGCTCTACGGTAACTCATCAACCTCAGAATGCAGATAACAGAAATGAAGGAAGTTCATATCCGTCAACCAAAGATGAGTTACTAAAAGTTTGGGGAAAGCATGTCCTATTCAACTCATCTGAAATTCCAGCCTTGGGTTTGAGAGTTGGAAGATGTGGGTCTCTTCCTACTTTGGGGGGCAGGTGGATAATACACCAACAACGATATTCGACAGCTGCAGCAGGTCAACCTGATTTTGGTAAAGGGAATGATAAGGATGCAGAACCAGCTGTTAAACAGAAGAAAGAAGCTTCACCAGAAGAATGCGATGAAGCAGTTGAAGATTTAACCATGGCCAAAGCCAAAGCAAAAGCCAAACAGCTTCAAGATTCACAGATCAGTATTAAACCTGTACTAAAGAAAATTTGGGCAATGCTATTAGGGATTGGTCCTGCTTTGAGAGCTGTTGCTTCAATGAGCAGGTTGAAATTATACTTTATTCCTGTAGAACAGATAGGTAGTGTTCTATACCTTTTTCTTAAGTCACTTTTTCACTTATTCCAGGGAAGACTGGGCAAAGAAGATCCGGCACTGGAAGGATGAATTTAAATCAACTATGCAACACTATTGGTTGGGTACCAAACTGCTTTGGGCTGATGTTAGGATATGTTCCAGGCTCTTGTTGAAAACAGCTAAGGGGAAGAGTCTTTCCAGGAGGGAAAGGCAACAACTAACACGGACAACAGCTGATATTTTTAGGCTGGTTCCTGTTGCAGTGTTTATTATTGTTCCATTTATGGAGTTCTTGTTGCCAGTATTCTTGGCAGTGTTTCCCAACATGCTGCCGTCAACCTTCCAAGATAAGATGAAAGAAGAGGCAAGGATTGTGCCAATTATTCCAGTGGCTATTTTCTTTTGTGCTAAAATTTATTGATGCTTCATTCCTCTCTCTATCTCTGACGCCAGAATTTGTGACAGATTCCATGTGCGTGCAAAATTATAAGTAAAATAATTTCAACTAAGATAGTAAAACTATGAAATATTTTTTCTTTGAAATAGGAAAGATATTGATTTACTTTCTTCCCTATTTCCTTCAAAGAAAAATATCCTCTATTATGGCTTGACTTTTCCCTTGATTAGTCATCTGCGCTCATTATTAGTGTTTCCTTTCAATGTTAAACTCCTTTAGTCGCTTAATTTGAAGGATATCTGTGAGGCAATGATACGCTTCGAAAAAACCCTTTACCTAGCTACTATTGCTCTCCCTTTTCTGTAGTGTAGATATTCCACGATGTGTGCTCTCTTTGTCTTTGTGGAAGATTAACGATTGGAACACATGTAATACGTTACTTCCTGAATTAGCATGTGCAGTTTGTCAAGATTGCTATCCTTGACAAATTCAATTGGAAGAGGTATAGGCTTTTTATAATCCAAATCTCTTGGATGTAAGTCAATTCTCAAGATATATGAGTCCTTGGATATAGAAGGGAAGAAAAGGCTTTGTGGTAAAGTTATGGAAAAACATTATATCCTCTTTAGCTCTTTAACATATCAGTGGATTGGTGTAGGGGGCAAAGCTTTTCATTTGGTTATTGTTTCATTTTAATCTAGAGCTTTCTGTGCTTCGTATAGTCAAATCTTCTGCAGGTTGTATTATACCTTAGAGTATCGTATATTTTCTTTGGTATAATTATTGGGCATCGCCGATCCCTTTATCTTCAGGTAAATGCTCAGAAGGCTAAATTATATACATATGTCTGCTCGTGAAAGTGTGTAACAGGGAGAATCCAGTTATAGGTGTTTCGACAATATTTGGTTGAAGTTTAAAAAAATGCCATGTTGAAGTTAAAAAATGTACCATGCCAAAGTAAAAAAAGAGTGTGGAAGTTGTATAGTATCTTTAACTAACAATGGGTGCCTTTGGTCGGTTGGATGTGATTTTGTAGGCTTTTTATTTCCATCAAACTCTGTGTATGCATGTCCTTATTGTGTTTCAATTGCTCAAAATTTAGGAGGCTCTGAAAAGGAAGCTGAATGCTAGGATCGAATATGCAAAGTTTCTACAAGAAACAGTCAAAGAGATGGCAAAGGAAGTTAAAAACTCGCGAAGCGGAGAACTAAAGAATACAGCTGAGGATCTTGATGAATTCATGAATAAGGTAAAATATTTATTTGTCACTTCTCTTTTCGGTTTTTCTTTCATCTGTATTTTTCTGCAATTGGCAAATCTTGAATTATTAAACCAAAGAGCTCTTATTTCTGCTCTTCCCCCTCCCTTTCCTATCTAACTACTGTAAATGTAAATGTTGATATAAAAATTGACCAGGTCAGAAGGGGTGCTAGTGTATCTAATGAGGAAATTTTAGGATTTGCCAAGCTTTTCAATGATGAGCTCACTCTGGATAATATCAGCAGGTTTCTACCTTATTACACTTTCTTGGTTTTGTTCTTACTAAATGGTAACGTTCTTGCATATATTGCTAATGGTTAAAATATTGTAGTGCATTGCTAAGTACTCATTAAATGCAGACCGAGGTTGGTGAATATGTGCAAATATATGGGTATTAACCCCTTTGGAACTGATGCATACTTGCGGTTCATGCTTCGAAAGAGGCTCCAAAAGTAAGTCTCGTTACTTTTCATTTTGAGCTAACTTGGGTGTAATATTTTATATCCTTTTCTCTCCAAATTATGTTCTTTATCTTTCTTCTTCAACAAATATTTTGCCAGCTGATCTCTGTTTTCCGTTGTACTTCTGAATAACTCAAGCCTAAATAGTTAATCTATCTTTTCTTCCTTCTGTTGTGCCTTTTTTTCTTTAGTATAAATTGGTCTTCACTATTACGGGTTTTCATTTAGAGTTAACTTATGTCTAGCCTTTCTCTCCAAATCATTTTTCCCTTCTTCAACAAATATTTAGTCAGCTGATCTCTATTTCCTTTTAAATTTAATAACTCGAGCCTAAATAGGTCATTTATCTTTTTCTTCTTCAGTCTGCCTTTTATATTAGAAATAGACTGATCTTCACTATTATGGTCAGTTTGTCTAAGAACTGATTTTCATTCTTATGGTCAAAGACATAATATATAAACGCACCCTACTTGGCTTCAACTGACATCTATGCCCTCCAACTTTGGGTGTGCATAAATAGACACTTAAATTTGTATAGAGTTGAACAATTAGCCACACCCATCCTACATGACAATTCGCGTGAGATCAATTGATTTGTATTATGTCATGTAGGACGCGTGTATCTGCTTATTCAACTTTATAAAAGTTTACGTGTGCACACCCAAAGTTGAAGGGCATAGATGCCAATTGAGGCCAAGTTAAAGGACACATTTGTGCTAGATTTCCACTTGATCTTTGTGCTTACGTCTTCATTTTGGAGATAAGTCAATATTTTGTGATGAATGTGCTGTAGAAGCAGAATTTCCCCTCATTTAACTGAACTTTGCTGCTTTTGGTAGGATTAAGAACGATGACAAGATGATTCAAGCAGAGGGTGTAGAGTCCCTTTCGGAGGATGAGCTCCGTCAAGCCTGTCGAGAACGAGGGTTACTTGGATTACTCTCAGTAGAAGAAATGCAACAGCAGGTATGCTTTGATCTTTTGTTAGTCTCGTGTAAAATTTTTACTTGGGGAAATTAACTACTTCCATCTCTAAATTTTGTGCATTTATTCTTACCTTGTGCATAGTGGTTTGCACCTTATTTCTGCACCTTTTGGTGTCTTTATTTTTGCAACTCTGGTGTATCTTGCAGAAACTACTGGATTTGGTCAAATTAGTTAGATTTTGTAGTTAGTATAGTAATTTGAAGCAACTTAATGAGAAACTTGATATGTTATTTATTACTTTCGAAGTACTCTTTGGCTTTGGAAAATTTAAAATTGACAAGTATTTATCCAGAGAATTGTGTGTTATTCCAAGTGGTCTGATACGACTCTATCCCTTATTTCTTTTTTATATAGGTAAATCTTTATTGGAATGTTGGAAAAGTAAAACCTCATAGATGCATACAAAAAGTAAAGAAACCTACATCAAAATCTAGTTCTCTACAAAGAGCCTCTTGTCATCAGCAGTGACTAGAGAGTATCACACCTGCTCCAGAACTTCATGGAAAAACAAAAAAATTTCACCAACAACAACAACATACCCAGTGAAATCCCACTAAGTGGGGTCTGGGGAGGGTAGAGTGTACGCAGACCTTACCACTACCTCGTGGAGGTAGAGAGGCTGTTTCCGGAGGACCCTCAGCTCAAGTACGACAACCCAAGTAAAAGAAGAGAAAACATTATATAAGACATAGTATCCAATAAGAGAAAAGTGCATAATCAACAAAGGAGACAATAACATCAAGAAAATACTGTGAGAGGTGAAACGCAGT